>JAUBOD010000958.1:1894441-1907274 GCA_032353885.1 Nothura maculosa
CCACGCACCGCGCTGCCCCAGGCCCCGTGCGGCCCCGAGCGCCGTGCGGCCCCACGCACCGCGCTGCCCCAGGCCCCATGCGGCCCCACGCGCTGCGCTGCCACTGCCGCCTTGGCCGGGGAGCCCCTGGCCCCTGCCGGCTGCGGGCACCAGCGCAAGCCGCTGCTGGGAGAGCCACGTTGGGAAGACCTGGTTCCTTTGGGTGCAGAGAGGTGGCTCCTGTTCAGCTCCAAGCAGGCATTGCTTGTGCTGGAGAGCAGATAGGGATGAAAATGAAGAGCAGAATTTTCTGTTGAAGTAAGGTGGCTCGACAGACAAGTAGGTTGTTGCGGGTTTATCACAGAATAGAGGTGATCATAGAATGTTTTTGCTGTCTGGGAAATATTTACTCCGTTGCGGGTGTGTAACTGCTCCATGGAGTAAATGAGCAGGCTCCTCCATTGCAGCACAGAGGCCCTGACCTGGGGCAGCCTCCTGAGGGCCGCTGTGAGCTGCGCAGCTGTACATACTGCTTGCGTTGGAGTTAATCAGCTTGCTGCACACCAGATATAGCTTTCGTATCAATGTTAAACCCATTCCATTGATCTATGGCATTGATGTAATTGATTTACCAACTGCTTTTCCAGAAAACATATTTCAAAAACTTAGAGATTCTTCTTTTCTCTTTTGTCCTCTTTCTTATTATGAAGGATCAGACATGATGACGTTGAACCTTTTCTAAACATTTAAAACCCCTTTCCACAGTTTGTTCAAATTAATAGTAATGACTCCACATATCATAAGTGACTTGCAGCGCGGGTGATTTGTTTTGTCCTTAGCTGTGTAATTTCTGCAGGAAAATAATTGTGTCATACTGTGTGAATGATGTTTACTGACAGTTTTACTTGTTGCTCAGTAAATAATGAATTTTGAACAAAGTTTGCACTTTGTTGTTTCCAGATCTCCGAGACAGACTTCCAGGATTCTGTCCATGTTCTGGGATTCTCGGATGAACTGAACAAGTTACTGCTTCAGCTTTACCTTGACAACAGGAAGGAGATCAGAAGTGTTCTTAGTGAGCTAGCACCAAGGCTTCCCAGTTACCACAATCTCGAATGGAGGTTAGATGTGCAGGTAATCGCTTTTGTTTACTGCTTTTTTTTTAAACTAATCTGCATTTTACGTTACTTGATTTCAACATTGCAAGCAATTGTGAAGAAATCAGTGTGACTTGTATTATTCCAAGATAATTGAGGCACCAGGGTGGTTTTTTTTTTGTAATATTGACATAATGTTATCATTGTTAAAACATTTGTTGCTTTGTGAAAACTAAGTTTGTAGCTCCACTCGTACTTCAAAATGATAAAATATACCAAATACATTGTCTTGCACGTCCTCTAACTTTCACAAATCTGTGTGTTGTTTTGAGTGAATTAATACTACCTAATAATCAAACTAAATAACAGATAATGCATATCCTTATTTTAAAAGGATTTTTAAGCAGTCCTGCAAGCAAATCTGCCTGAACCGCCAATGTGGCCGTTGACGCCTGTCTCTCTTGTCTTGTTTCCTTTCCCCACTCTGCCTGCACTCCCTCCAACAGCTGGCAAGCAGAAGCTTAAGGCAGCAGATTAAGCCTTTGGTGACTCTGAAGCTGCACCTCAGCGAGGATGAGGACCAGACCACCCGAGTGCTGCAAACGGACCCTTCCACCCTCCTTCACCTGATTCGGCAGCTGGAACAAGCCCTGGGGGAGATGAAGAGCAACCACTGCAGGAGAATAGTGCGCAACATGAAGTAGCTCTGATCCATGCTGCTCTCTTATGAGGCCCTTTATGAAACAATGTTCACTTACATTTTGAGGAAAATAAATGTCTGAATCACATGAAAAACTTCCCTATGCCAGAATTTTGACCTAGTAATTATAAGCTGAATGTCTTCTAACTTTAGACAGCTGGTAACTTTACACAGCTGCCTGATATGATAGATAATTAGTGTTGCTTTACCTGTACATGTAGTTCAGCATGCAATATTTCGTGTTTCTTTAGCTCTAAATGAGGATACTTAAAGAACTTTCCACTATTAAGTAGAGGTGCTTCAATATTGTACAAAGCCACACGTGTATTATATTTATCAAGCAGATTTTTGTCCCAGTCTTGGTTCTGTTTGAAATAGAATAATCATGAAGCGGACAGGAATGGTCGTTTCCGGGGCGGTTCCTCCGGCCGCCCGGCGGCCCTGCCGTCCCCGCAGCACCCGGCTGCCGCTCGTCCTCTTGCGACGGTTCTGCCACGGCACGGGAAAGCTCTTCCACCTCCGCACTCTCAGCTGTGTTTAGGAGAGCTCAACTCTTGTTAGATACCACCTGACCATCCAACAGGGGTACCTGGTCAGATACCAGTAACTGCTAGTAAAGGTTATAGCTAGTGTGGCTTATTGTAACAAGATTAATTTCATCTCCTCTGTATGAATCGACTGATAATCTGATATTCTTAATATGTCAGGCTGCTGACACACAATACCATATTGGCCATTATTTAATAAGCAGATTGTTGGGACATTCATTAAATTCATTCATGGTGATAGTCAGGATTTCTTCATCACAGACATTTCTCTTGAACATCTGATGACTAAATACGATTAATTTAACCCTGTCTTTTGAGACTTCTCTGCCATAGCCCTGACATACATACAGAAAGCAGTTGATAGTATATACAGGAGGTGCAGTAGCAGCGTGTGTTTGGCATAATTATGTTTTGTACGTAAGGATCTGTGCAGCTTTGCTGAGCTAACTGTGCATTGATGAAGGTTTGTCCACTGCCTACTGCACTTGAATGGTGTCTAAGATACGGGCTACTACTTATTTCTTATTTTGGGAAGGAATTAAAAGGGCTGTGTGGGGAGGACCACTGTGTTACAGAGTTTTCTAGGGAATTGTTACTCACACTGCAGGTCCCTTGATGTTCTGCTGTTGTCTAAAATAAATGGGGAGGAGGAACCATATGCGAGTTCAGCCTCAGACAGTTTTGGTGGAATGATTACATGTGGTTGTCATCTGTTGTTCTTTCTCTTCAGTTACATGGTAGTTAAATGTGATCAAATGTTTCTGCTTCACACGTCTGATTTTTTCTCATGTAATTGGCTTATGTTTTTATATTTACTTTTTTATATATTTGTATTTCACTCCTAAGTGAAATACAAGAGTAGTCTCTACATGGGCTGGTCAGTGCTTTCTCTTTACTCCGTACCACTCTGTTTTGTATAGCAATAGTCCAGAGCTCACAGCAGCAAATACAAGGAGTTCTGAAGTTAAATCCTAGATTTTCATAACTCATCTCCCTAATGCCCTGTGAATCTGAGCATGTTTACTTATTTCTTCAATGTTTTGTAAAAAGGGCTTCCAAAGCTAGCTGGCATCGTGGCAAACTCTGGTTGCTTTTCTGAGTGTAGTGCCCCAAATGCCATTACTGCCATTGACGTAACTGCAGCTTGGAATTACCCATCTTGCAATCACTCCATTTGTATAAAATGCTCTTTTGTCATGCAACTGAAGCTTAGGAGTCTGAAAATGCATCTTCTCCTTCAGCACCCTATAAATAGTGCTAAAATAAGAGTTCTCATATGGATCTAGATTTTTCATGTTGAATGTAAACTATACAAAATGAAAAGTGACATCTAAAGTTACATTAGATAGAGCTCGTTTCCTCTCATGATTTTGCTACTGCTTTATAGAAATCACTAAACAAGAGTACCTGACATTATTATACCACAATTTTAATAATTTATAAATAATACTCTTTTTTTCCCCTTTTTCTTTAATAAGCTTTATTTGATCTTCCATTTAGTGATTAAAAGCAAAGTTTAATTTGAGGTTGCGTCTCTTTTTTTTGCAAGTCTGCAAGAAGGGAGTCTTGCTTTTATAGAAGGAAAAAACGTGTCAGCTTACCTCTTAATTTGCTCTGCTGACAGCGGCATTATTTTCTTGAACATGGGAAAAGTTTCCATCTTCCTATTAATAATTTCTGGAAAGTATAGGGTGCTTTTGAACTGCACTGGACTGAACTGACATATGCGATGTGCCTAGATAAAGTGGCTCTGTTGTGTAATCATGATATGGAATACACAACCTCTCGGTGCCTCTCTCAGCTTTATTTTCCATGTCAGTTTGATTAAGGGAGCATTTGATGATAGTATGCACTTGTATAGTAGCATTGCTTTCCACAGATCCTCTTGTGTCATAAAGTACTGCAGTGTGATTAGGATGAGCTGAATTTGGGGTGCATGCTCTACTGCGTAGCGAGGAGTATTTTTTCCTTTTTTTTAAAACGGTGTATGTCTAACCTTCACATCATTCCTGATCTAACACATTCTTTTGAATGTAAAAATGGTGAAGGAATATGTTTTGACATTTCTTCTACATATTAATCTGCAAGCTACTTACACAGAACTATCTTGCAGTTATGATGTAAATGTCAGGAAACTTTTGGTTTAATAAAGTATGTAATTTGTGCATAGGTCCCTGTCACATTTTTGATAGTCCACTGAGTTCAAGGGACTTTCACTGAACTGCAAAGGCCCAAGTGCATAGAGCAGCAAGTGTCCCAAGTCTTCTAAACATAAACGAGATGACAATTTCAAAAGCCAGGGTTGGCTCCTTAGCTGTACGCATTCCACACAGTGTTGGACATCTGTTTATTTTTTACTGGTCTAAGCAGCAGAGGGCAGAAAGTTTGTGGGTTTTGATCCACTAACTTCACTACGCAATTATTGTCAGTGCTTGTGCCCCATTAAAAATTGTTTATAGTATCAGAGAAGATACTATAAACAGTTTGTATTTTCCAAATTAATGATCCATATTAACTGAAAGAATTAAAACTTGTAGTATTTCAAACCACTATAAAACACACTGGTTGCTTTGGGTTTTTTGTTTGTTTTCTTGAATCTTCCAATTAATTTGCTAATCCATTAAGCAAATGATATGACAGAATCTGATTCTTGCAGCAAAGGATGTCATTTGCTGTTGTTAAAACACTTAGATCCTTTACATCATTAACTAATGCAGCAGTGCCTTTCTTCATTTTTTTTTAAATCCATGTTAATGACTTACAATCACTGTCCAAATTATAAATACATTACATGCATTTTTGTCCAAATTTGGTTGTTAATCAATGCCCCACCTCAAAAGTGCACTCACTACAAGCTTTATTTTCATGATACCTTTGCCAGTACCTTTCTTTCTTGCATATTTTTAATGTACCAGACTGAATACTCCTTCACCTTTTAGCTGTCTTTCAAATTAATCACAAGTTCTGCAAATTATAGGTGGAAACTGGTTTTGTTTAAACAGATATGGCATACGTAAAGAAATCAGTATCTGAATGTTAGTATTAGTCCTTGAATAAATGCTATGATTCTCATTTAACAGAAATATCATTGATCTTTAAGACAATCTTTTAAATTCAGCATTAAAATGTTAAAATGTATTAGACCTTTTTAGCACTGCATGAAATGTGTCCATATAGATACTCAAAGGTACAAACTGTGATTTTTTCTAGTTCTAGTTTGTGCATGAACGCCTGTTTCCTATACTGTGACTCTGTAATGTGAACAATAGGTGGTGTGCAGGAAAGGAAATCCAAGATTAGGAATAACCTGGCAAAACTCCATGAGTAAAACTGCACTTAGCTAAATAAAGGGAAGGAAGTTTCCTGTCTGTGTTTGGCTGTGCCGCCGGGCTCGGGGCTGTTATGGCACTTTTTTTTTTTTAAATACTGTTGCTGATTTTATTCTCAAATTAAATATAGATTGCGGCCGTTGGAGCACTGCACTTTTATCTTGGGTGGGTGAAATTTCAGGTTTAAATTTCACTCACCCATCAGGTTATTTGTATCAGTAGAAGATTCCTATTTGAGAGTTCTGGGTTTAAAGTTATTTTCAATGTATTTTGCAGAAGAACTGCTAATAATATTTAAAAATGGAATAGTGGACAGGGTTTACTGCATTTTTATAGTGATTGTACAACAAAATAATCTATTTTAGAATTACTAATTCATGACCTTTATGAATTGTACACGTTATTATAGATATTTAAGGATGTGCAATCATTCAATTCATTTACCAGAATACTGAAGCTTGTTGGCTCTTAATAGTTGCATTCAGATTTTCCCTTGGTTAAGAGATGAGCCATAGTGACAAATAAGCTGCAAAGTACACAAAATATTTTTTCAACACTAAATAGATAACAATCTTCCATTATTGTTAAGCTACTCCAATTCCTTTTCCTATCAACTACTCTCAAATGTTGAGATTTTGTTTGTTTGCTTTTTAAAAAATGAAACTTTATTAAAAAGAATTTAACATAATTTCACTTAATGGACTCTGCAACTTACTCTGTAGTGTGTTTGCGTGAACATTCAAAGTAACAGCATTCCTAGTGTTCTATATAGATACTAAAGCAGCAAAGCTGTGCAAGTGAGGAAGCTCCTGGGCTTGTACATAAGCCTACCTTGCACAGCCGGCCTGTCTGCGTAGGGGCATCACAGGACAACAGAAGAACTTCAGGACTGTGAGCTCTGTCTTCAGCAGAAGCCTTGACCAAGTGCTTCAAGAAAGCTTTACAGAAGGTCCTCAGTGAAGATCCACACTCTGACACAAAGCCTGTTATGAGGATTTTAAGACTTTCAGAAATTTTTAATAATTCAACATGTCCGATCTTTAAAAATCGCCACTGTTTATACTTTTCTATGCTTAAATGTATCTTCTAACCGATAAGTTGAAGAATAAGCAAGGTCTACAGTTCTTTGTCGCTGGGGACTGCTGCCCTTTGGGAGGTTGCTGTCGGATGCTGAGCCCTGCTGGAGGGCGCAGCGTGAGCCCCCCTGGGCACTGCGGGCCAGGGCGGCCGCCCCGTGCCCGGGCACGAGGCCGCTGCGCCCAGCTCGGCCGGCTCCCAGCGCGCCCCCTTCTCCCAGCGCAGCCTCCTGGCCAGCGAGGGCCGCGCAGCCGAGCACGCGAGCAGCCTGGGGGAGCAGAGGCGGCCAACGCGTCCCCCAACATCTGCAAGAAAGCCAGCGCTTCAAGAACCCCGTCTGCAGCCCCAACAAAGCCCACAGGAACAAGAACTCCAGTTACAAAGTTTCTCACAACATGAGACTTGGTCTTTTGTCTTGGTTTGGTAAACAATAGCTGCTAGGGCGCTTTTAACAAAGATAGTCTTCAGGGATCTTTGCCTCCTCACAGGATCCTGATGCTGAGAGAATTTCCTCCTAATTGTGGCTGATTTAAGCAATGTCATCTAAATATCTTGTATCGCAAAAGCCTAAAACATGGCCTCATAGCAGACTCAATCAAAAAGTCCCAATAAAGCAAAATATACATGTTTTAGAAATCATTAATGGAATATCTTAACAGAGGAGGCATGCATTCTGAGTAATTTTATACTGTTTTTTTACCATAAAACATTTTCTTCCTAATCCTTTTTGAGTTAGTTATACAACCATACCTTGTAACTTCTGAATACTACACCACACCAATTTCAATACTCCAAATCTTCCTTACAAAAATCATAAAACCAAAGCCAGGAGCTCTTGCTTCTGATGTGGTTACCTGTGGCTCTTCCACGTAGCCACATGAGAAGAACCTCTGCTATTTGGCACTAGGTGACATCTTCATTGCACGGCCTCAAGCTAATGAGTGTCAAATGTTTGCCTGGCTCTGACCAGCTAAAGAACAAAAGCTCTCCCTGGTCAGCCTGCTCGCATAGCCCACTCCAGCTGACCAGAGAGGGGCGCTGCTCTCACCCAGCTATTGAACACTTACCCTTGACACCTAGGGAAACAATTGCCCTCTCATCGCTGAGTCCCTCTGTGTCCCATCGAGGTTCAAAAGTTACTACGGAGGAGGGCTTTACAGACTAAAAGAAAATCCATGCTGAAAATGAGAAATAGCACGCCCGTTACTTCTTTCTAGGAGAAGTAGAAGATTCTGCAATTCATTTGAATTATTTATGTGTAACAAGGGACTAATCAATCACACAGCCCTTATCTTTGGTAGAGAGGGCAAAAAGTGCAATACACAGTGCTAAATGACTGCAGACAAAAACTTGTGTTCAAGATGTGTTAGAAAGCACATGGCACTTCTTCCTTTTTTCCTTCTATTTTATATTCGCCCAACAAGTCTCTCACATAACTAGAATGTTTTATGCTAACAGATGTAGCAGGATGCCAGAATAATCAGGTTGTTTCCAGTTGTCCTGATGAGCTTCAGCAAAACACAACCTCTTTACAGGACACAAGAAACTAAAACTGGAAGATCTTCCCCAAAGCATGGAAGCTGTTGTGCTTCAGCTGCGACTCCTTGCCAAAACTGCATCATAAAATGATCTCCATGTACATGGCACCTTGTACTAACAAAAAGGAAAGTAATATTACCATATCTTTCTAGAAATTACATTAGTTATGCTAGCAAAAATATGTTTCATGTTGGTTTAAGTGTCAGTGCTGCTCTAGGTTACTTTATTGCAAAAGCTTGTAGTTATGCTAAAATCTTTTTCTCTAACCTTACTCCTGTGTATTTTAGTCTTGTGAGCACAGTAATTATTCAGGTATTTAGTCAACAATGTTCACAGACGGAGTCAGACAGACATAACCATTCCAAAACCACTCTTCCAATAAAATCATAACAAACTTTTTTTCTTTTTTCCAAATCCAGACTTCTGTTTTCTAATACTAAAGTAGACTAGGTTCCAGTTTATTTTACATTGCTGTTTTAAGATTTATTTATACCACACAGCTTGGCCAAAATTCATGTCCCAGATCTGTCCTAAGTAACTGTTAAGTCCTGTGTTTGTCTGTCCTCTAGATGTTACCATGAATGTGAATTTATTTCCTGTTTCATTTATGTGTCAAGCCAGCTGCATAAGCAGCTCATTTTCCTCTGCAGTTTCCAGTACCTGAGCCAAACTGAAGGTGCTGAGTGCCTGTTTTGTTCCACTCTCATCTCGGTGGCGTGGCTGGGGGAGGCAGCAACAACCCCGCAGGAGCTGAGACGGGCGCGTGGCGGGCGGCAGCAGCTGCCGCGAGCTCAGCTGTCTGCAAGACGCTGCAGGCCGGGCCGGGTCGCTGCCACGGGCCACGTGAGCGTGACCTGCTACGGGTCTGCATGAGCAGCGCCCGTTCTGCTGGCTGTGCTGGAAGGGGAACAACCTCGGAGACAAACATGGCAACGATTTTCTGGTTAGCACAGCTGTTTCTGAAGTGAATGTCTGAGCAGTCATCTACTATAGATGTTAACGTAGGTTTCCTGCCAGCAAAATTACATCAACTTATAAAATAACATAAACTAAGCTGACAGGAGCCCTTTTTTTGCTAGCAGACTATGTCCACACTAGAGGTTTTGTTGGCTGGAGGGTATATGCTGACATAGCTATTCTGGCGAAACTTTGTAATATACACCAGGTCTTTGTACTAAACAGCCCACATCAGACTGGGGGACAAGGGATATGCTTTGCACGCATTCTGCAGCACCGGCCGAAGTCTAGCCTCTAGCTACCTGGAAAATAAAGAGCTATAAAGCACACAAAGATATAGATGGAATCTTAGGCATTGATCCATTTGCTTAAAAATACAGCATGTTTGCTGAGGTGCACCTTTTCAGAAAAAAGTTCCTTGAAAAATAATTATAGAACTGTTATAAGAGTACAATACACATACAAAAAAGTTTCAAAAGTGAGAATGCATGTATATAAGCATTTGTAAAGCAAAACTTTGCATTATGCATTTTATTCTGTTCCCTGTTATTTATTTTGTAGAAATAAAATTATATTTTTAATTTTTGGCTGTTTTTATTTTTGGCTGTTTTTTGCTGAAGTATATGAAAGCAGGTAGACGCAGTCAATAACTACCCAACGCCTTTGTATATACTGCACACCTACACAAAAGGGAGCAAGCCTGCACACTCCTTGGTCTGTACTGTGTAATTGCTGGTCATTTACCCAGGAAAGATATTTTTTCAAAGAAATCTTGAATGTTTTCTCTTAAGACATCACATATACATCCTCACCTACATAGGCTTTCTCCAAAAAATGTTAATGTATGCAAGATTTTGATACAAGAGGGAATGGATCTAGATTAAAACTACAACACAGTTCTATTTTTGGCTTCATATACATTTGGATACTCATTATCTGTGGGTATCTTTAACAGTGCACCTACTCTGATTGCTTGGCTTTCCACTGAAGTATAGACGCTGCTCTCGAATTTGCTGCTAGAAGATTCACTAAGAGAGTACACTTTACAGACCTTTCAGTTGAACAGCAGAATTTTGGTACTGTTCAAGAACAGCTGAACAGCACATAAAAATGAGATATATTCATGTTACAATATATGGGATTAGAAGAAAAATATCTCAACAAAGAGGCATTCAGTGTATGACATATTCATGGTTATGTTCTTTAATCACTTAATACAATCAAACTAGATCCAATCGGATGCAATAGGATCCAATCACCAATCCAAGTGGGTTACATTAATTACTTAATCCAACTGAGCACAATTGTCTTATTTTGACCTGAATGTATTGAATCTTTGTCTATAAAAGCAGGTAGCCATGTCATATTTCTACACTTTGAGAAATAAGTTACTTGTTCCTAATAGCAATTGTCCTATGAGAATGGATTAAGTTGCTTTAGACCACACTAAGTAGTAAAATAAAAGGTGCTGTAAAATGTAGAGGTGGAATCCTATTATCTTGCCTTAGAATATGGTTATAGCTAGAGCAAATACTACTGCTTAAGTTTAAAACAGATGGGTATATACTTACGCATCAGATGTAATATGTCTCACGGAAGCAGTCTCACTAATTTAGATGAGATGTCAGTATGAACGAGGCTATTACAGCCCAGTCTTTAATTGGCCTGTCGCTTGGAAAGGAATGCAATAGGTGGATCTGTCTATACCCAAGGGTGCAGAGATCTGGAGGAAGCAAAAAAGCAGTTGTAAAGGCTACATGAAGAAGCACCCATGCTTAGATCATTATCCGCACAATAGCCACACATTCCTCTAATACAGAAGGATTTTAAACAAGGAAATTGCAGAAATATATATATGTGCAATATGTGCATAACCCTGCAGCAGGTGCTGTAATTAGCACAGCTGTCTGAGCTAGTAAAAAGGCTAGCAAGTGACCCAGCAAGGAAGCAGCAGAAGAATGGTACAAAAGATAGCAGGGAAAATTCTCAGGGAAGGGAAGTGTAAACAAATCTCAGGAGTACTAAGTTTCCTGATCAGAAACATAGCAGATGTAGCAAAAAAAAATACACAGAGGAGATCTGCCTAACCAGTGGAAACATGAACAGGAAATGTGAGGAAAAATAAATAAATGACAACATCTTGTTGGAGCAAGGCAATCAGGAAATGCACATGCAAGAGCAACTCTTGTTCCCCGGATCCAAGTTTAATGCAGAGCTCACAGACAGACTTGAACTGTGAATCCCACCATCTGCAGCACCAGCCTGGATCAGAGTCAAATCCAGGGATAAGAACTGTTTAGGCCCTAGTTTGACGGTGGAGAAGCCAAATGGGGTTCAGAATAGGTCGTGTGTCTTCTCATGGCAAGAAATAAGCAAGACACCAAAGAAAAAGGCTTACCTGGACTTTTCTAAGTCCAGATCCTGGTTAGCAAGGAGGATAGTGTGTTCTATCAGCGTATTTTGCAGCGAGTCTGGACTGCAAAAATAAAATGAGGATGTATGTTAGTAAAATAAAGACGTGTTTGCACAATAAATTCCAATATATCTGTATGTGAATAGCCATAAAGACACCGCAGGCTCCCCAGAGTCCAAAGCATCCTCTGGCTGGGCAGTGTGCAGCACTATACCCACAGACGGAACCAGGGAATTCCAGCGGCCTTGGGGTCACCCCTGCACCGCTCCCAAGTGTTCCCAAGTGCCGCCCTCCCAAATGCTCCATGCGCAGATGAGGACTCAGGGGGTGATCCCGCACAGAGCGCTGCGCTGTGAGCAGCAGCCCCGCGGGTGCCGAGGCGCCCGCACCAAGCTGCTCGTGCCCCGGCCCGCAGCACCCTTGCACTGTGACTGCCGCCAAGGGGCCTGTCCGCGGTGCCCACAGCATGGAGCGGAACCCCAGCATGGAGCAGACCCCACAGCATGGAGTGGACCCCATAGTATGGAGCAGATCCGCAGCACGGAGCAGAACCGCTCCCTGAGCCGGGAGGCCGAGCCGCAGCCAGGCTGCCCCTCCGCACCACGCAGGCTGCGAGGGGAGCTGGGCCTGCCTGCGCAGCGCCCGGAGGGAACAGCCCCTGGCCCGAATGGTGGGAGGGAAACGGATCCCGCGGCCCCGAGCGCTGTGAGGGGCACAGCCTCCTGGGGCGGGAACGGTGTGCAGGGGGAACAGCCGCTCTGCCCCCCAGCAGCGGTGTGAAGGAAAGAGCCCTCCCGGGCTCGGAATGGCGTGCAGGGAACAGCCTCCCAGCCCGGGAACGGTGTGAGGGGAGCAGCTTCCCAGCTTGGGAACGGTGTGAGGGGGCAGCCCCCGGCCTGGGAACGCTGTGAGGGGAGCAGCTTCCCAGCTTGGGAACGGTGTGAGGGGAACAGCCTCCTGGCCCGGGAACGGTGTGAGGGGAACAGCTTCCCAGCTTGGGAATGGTGTGAGGGGAGCAGCTTCCCCGCCCGGGAACGCTGTGAGGGGAGCAGCCCCCGGCTCGGGAATGGTGTGAGGGGGCAGCCCCCGGCCCGGGAACGGTGTGAGGGGGCAGCCCCCGGCCCGGGAACGGTGTGAGGGGGCAGCCCCCGGCCCGGGAACGCTGTGAGGGGAGCAGCCTCCCGGCCCGGGAAC
>JAUBOD010000958.1:1907837-1923013 GCA_032353885.1 Nothura maculosa
TGCTGCCCGGGGCGCCGTTCCCGCGCGGCCGCCGCTTTGCGCGGTGCCCGGCGAGCCCCGGGCCGGTGCCCCGCGCGCGGTTCTGCCTCTCCCGGGCACCGCAGTGCCAGGAATCCTCCCGGCCCGGTCCAGAACCCTGAGCCCCTTGTTCAGGAGGCTGTGGGTGAAACCCCAAGGTGGCTATTACACTTTACCCAAATCACGTCAACAACAACAAAACCTATGAGAATAACTTTTGGCAAACTTTATTTTGTGAATCTACTTTTTAGTGCCTATTTAAAAATAGTATATTTCCATTAACAATGTCCCTTTTCAAATGACACATGTGCAATGAATATTGCGCTTTGTATGTTGCCTAAGGTAGACTTTCTGTTTTATCTGGTTTTAGTTGTCCCACATAACTTTTTTTTTTCTTAATTTCTATAATAATTTAATGGAATAACCAATTTCTTTATTGGTAGCATTTTGGAGGCTCTTGTAATATTTTGGAGAGGTAATAATCAGCCATAAAATGATCATATATGAATTATAATAATTTGCTGTGATGTCTTCTCTTAGCTTTTTGTACAGAAATTCAGTATTGTTTTTGGAAAGACAACACTAAAAACCCTGTAAAATAATGTGTAGTGTTTAAGTAAGGTGATTCATTTAAAAACATTAGCCAGCCACATCTGTTATGTAAAGTTCTGAGGGCTGCCTGTCAAAACTTTCAGCTTAGTGCCATGTACATGTGTGTAGTCACTGGCAAAGGAAAATTGAGAAGGTGGTGGAGCACAAATAGCAAAAAATAAAGAATGGTATTAAAGCCATTGTGGTTTGCTGAGGTTTGAAATGCGATTGGTTTTATTCTGATGTATTAGCACGAGTTATTTATTGCACGGAAGGAGCGATGGGGCTTGCGCAGAGGCTCCGCTGGCCCCGGCGAGCAGGAGCCGGCCGCAGCCTGCGGGAATCGCCTCCTGCGGGTCGGCTCCTGCGGGACTTCTGCCTGCCACTGCAAGGAACATAAGGAGCCTCCGGACCACCCCACCCTGTAATTAAATACCCAGCCAAAAGTGGGGGGTGGAAAACAGACTAATAAACACACACTCACTTAAAGCAGTGTTATCTAAAGCATTTTTCTGTGTGTGCATGTGTGGGGGTAAAAACAGTTTGTGTGATTTATTTCTGATAAAACGGATTTCTGGAAAGACAGGCAAAGTACCTTGTGTCGCTCTTATATCGGTAAGTGGGTTTATCAGCCGCATATCGATCCACATGCTGAACTGTGTACACATGAGGGCTGCCATAAGAATTTTTCAAGTGTTACTTGCTACCAGTGTGATTTTCAGTGGTGCGGCCTCGTGTTCCAAACAGAGCCTGGAGTTTAGTGTTTTCTCAGTGTGTGTGTGTTGTGCTTCTGATGGGGCTCTGGTTGTGTGCCAGGAGGTAAACACCTCGCTCTAGAGAATATGCTGCTTGCGCTGAGCAGATCTGTGGAACTTGTTGCTGTTACCTTTATCACAGTGATTCTTTAAAACGTTACAGTAAACATTTGTGATATGGGGATGTGTTTGCCAGTAAAAGCCTCTTTAGGGGGAAAGGGAGCTCATTACTTTTGATTTACATTCAGCACTTGATTTATTTCACCTTTCTTTCTTTCTTTGGTCAGTTTTATATTCCTGAACACGTTCAGCAGAACATGGTGAGGAAAAGTAGCATAACTACTACGAAAAAACTTTTTCTCTGAGAAGAACGAAACAACATTAAGACTGCTAAACAGTTTGAATGGTTTCCTAGTACTGCATTTCCATGAAAACCATTGTGTGTGTTCTGCAGGAATTGTAACTCCCTGACATTGTTGAGGGCTTGATGCTCTGCAGTATTTAGAGCAAGGATATTTTCCACCTCAGAAATGTGGTCATGTTACTGTAAGCAGGGCCTGGAAGGACAGTGTGGGAGACACCCTGCCGAGTTCTAATAAAATTGTAAGAAAAAACTGACATCTTCCTGCTGAACTGCTTTGAATTACTGGTGCCGTGTTTAGGAGCAGGCACTGATAGAGATGGAGCACAGAGCAGTGAGTGGGGATCGCATCCAGCTCACCTGGGTTTTACGTTGTAGGAGAACGGTGCAGGGCAGGAGGCCGCGCGTTGTCGCTGCCTGCAGTGCCCGGGCGATGCATTTGTGGTGGCTTTGGGGCATTCCTGGCACTCCTGGAGTGCTCGACGCTTCCAGCAGTTGTTGGGGTGGAGCAGGGTGATCCCCTTACATTTACTGCCCTCACTGCTGCCCTTACAGCTGTGGTGAGCAGTGCGGTTGGAGCTTCATTCCCGCTTGTGGCTGTGCCGGGGTTGCTGTGGGCCCTCCTGTCCACAGAGCCCGGCGTGGGGCAGCCCTCGGACAGCACCGAGGTCTCTGTGCTGGGAATGCGGCCGCGGCTCCTTTCATGGAGCCTCCCTGCTCGTCCCGGAGATATTGGGGGTAGGAAGGCACACGGCGAAGCCCCATTGTGGGCTCTGATTGACAGCATCCCAGTGCTGCCACGTTGTTCCTCTCGCTGGAATCTCTTGTCCAAATTCTGTTCCAGTGATGCTGTTCTAAATCCACAGCAGCTTCCCAGGCTTCCGTGCAACTGAGCACTGGCTTTTACCTTCCTGCCTGTTACGGGAGCCCCGCGATGGGTGAAATCATTTCAATGGCTCAATGCTGAGGTGATACCGGACCTTATTCTCGGCAAACCTCGAGTGATCCGGCTTTATCCAAGGGAGTGTTAATGGAATCAAATATGAGAGGATGAGCACATGAAGCTGTGAGACATAAACAGTTAGGTCATTTAATGTCATACGAAACGTACATTCAGAGTTATAAGTTAATTGATACCTTCTGTTGTTTTAATAATCTCTAGTACTCATACAAACAGTAAATATAATGAACTTGATAGTTGTCTCTTGAAGCAGGAATGTTTTAATTAGTGTCACAGTTTGGTAGGAGTTTTGCCTGATGGAGGAGTAAGTAAGGATTTGGGGAAACTGACATAATACCTTGTTTAGAATTAACTATTTTATTTTATTTTTTAAAAAATCTAAATTTCTAAAGGAGAATTCTAAAAGTAAATTTGAATATGATTCAAAAAGTAAGTAAATTTTTAAGTACAATAAAGAAAATTAACAGACTCAGTAATCACAGGAATATTTAACAGGCTTTTACTTAAAAGAATAGTTGATAGTGAAAGTCAACAGATGTATGAACAAAAGCCATGCGAGTAGGCCGCGTTCTTACCCGTTCACACTTCGTAGGCTGCCCTGGAGGAATTTCCTGCCTCCAACCCCACTCAGATTTTGCATTTCAGTTGTCACTGCTTTGCATTTCTTACCTTAGTAAGTATGCAGAGCACCTAGCTGTATTTCATATGCACCTTGGCCTTCTGTAACACCTTTGTCAGGTGCAGTAGTTAAATAATAAACAGTGACGAGTTACAGTTGTCATACGAAGTTTTTAAACTCGTATTACATGAAGAAAATACTGTTGATACTGTTTTCTGGTAGTTCTAGGTAGTTTTTTGGTTTCTGATAGTGTTCTCTTACTGATATGTCCCACTAAATAGAACCAAGGCAATTACTCAGTTTATTCTGTTTGATGTAAATGTGCAATTTGAAGACATATTTAAAACGTGTTTGACTATGTGCACTATTAAAAGTCCTGCATGCTTAGTGCTTAAATTAGTTCCAGTGTTCCAAAATCTACTTTCCATCACTTTCTTTTTTTTATTCATTCTTTTGCTGTTTTGAAAGTATTAGTAGATTAACTTCCATACTTAATGCTACATTAGAAGTAATGAGTTGAAATAAAAGCAGACTTGCAACAGTCTTTGTAGTTTCTTTTTTTTTTTCTGTAAAGTTTGATCCAATATCCTTCTGTTGATGCGAAGGAAATAAAACTGAGAACTTAAAAGTAATTAAAATGTATATGATGAGGGTCCAACTTTGATTCATGAGCCTAAAACATTTTAAACATTTTTGTGTTAATGTATTTTTTTACTCTGACTGCATTTGGTGCTAATTTTCTGTCTAATGATATAGGAATGTGTCAAGCGTATTCAGTTCTAACAGCAAAATCCTTATAGCAGAAATGCAGTGATAGGTGACAAACGATTTTGGGTAGGGTTTTTGGGTGGAGGGCTTCAGAGCCCTCTCCAGATCTGGTTGCTAGATGCCTGCTCTGGACTTAGGCCAAGGAGGCTGCTGAGCAGAGCAAGCTTGGTGTTGGAAGCTACTGTGTTGTGCACCGGTTCCGCAGGCCTGTTGTGCTGCAGTGACAGGGCACCTTTATGGACATGGGTTTTAAGTGGGCTATTTAACAAAATCCATCTTGGGTACTAGCGGTAAGGTTGGCCAAGCTTAAAATTGAAAATGTAATTTACAGAGAGATCAGAAAAACATTATTCATATGTTTGTTTAACTTTGTGGAAGTTAAAGTTTTTCTTTCCACGGAGAATTATAAATAGTTGGAATGGATTGAGTCACTGGAGGAAATTCTGAATATGTGACTTGAGTAGATAAATTTTGTTTTTGATATAAAGTTAGTGCCTATCTGAAAAGCACAAACAAGCTATTTCTATGTTGTTGTCAGAGTTCCCCTTAAAAACTTGCAAGGAAAAACCCCAAGGTCGCAGAGACTGTTCTTTATTTTAGCCGTGTGTTTGTCCTCCTGCGTTGGTGCAGCGGGAAAGGTCCCGTCAACGCCATGCGGACTCGGAGGCGGGCGGCGAGGGGCGCGCTCCCGTGGGAGCGGGTGGGTGGTGGCTTCGGCTCCCCGGTCCCCGCAGCCTTTCCCGGCCACGGGCAGGTCCTGTCAGGCCCTGAGCCGGAGCACCGCGGGTTCATCATGGAGTTTGGTGCTTGCCGTCGTGTGCGCTAAGAGTGGAGTGAGGAGCAGGTCCGCAACGGAGCGAGGACATGGCTGGCGTGCAGGATGTGACCTGGTGCCCTCCCGGCTCTGCTGCTGCGCTGTTGGAGCTGTTGGAGCTGCCGTGGGACTTGGCCGGCTGCGCGAGGCCGGCAGGAGCAGGGAGTGCAGGGCTGTGCTGGCCCGGCTGCTGCCCGAGGGGCTTCCTGGAGGGGCTCTCCAAACGCCTGCTGGAGATTCCAGAGTTGCACTGGGTTCGCTTGCTTTCGCTTTGGAATGATTTAGGGAAATTATGAAAATCCTTCTGTGAACACCATGCTGATGAAATTGTACGTATGGGACAGGTGTATGCACAGAATTGCATTGGTTTCATGAAATTTGTCTTAAATCAATCCTTTCTAACATTAAACCCAAATCTCAAGATTGTTTGTGTATAAATGGATAATAATCATCTGTTGTGTGTGTGCGTATATGTGCACATATATGTGCATAAATATGTGTCTATTTTGTGCTGAATACGCAGCAACTGTACACATAAATCATTAGAAAATTAATGTATTTTTAGAAAAACTAGCATTAAGAATGCAACTGTGAAAACCTTCTGAAGGGCTATTGGCTTCAGCCTCTACTGAAGGGCTATTGTGCTAGTGGTTTGGGTGCCCAGAGTAAGAACCAATGCTGAATGAGTCCTGATGATTTCTGAGAGCCGCTGTTGTCAGCCTGTAGAAGGTGGCCTGCCTGGCCCTCTCTGCTCTGTACCTGGCAGACGGTAACGGGAGGCAGAGGCTGTTTCCTGCAGCTCATAAACGTGGCCAACGTTAAGGACGTTTGGGTGCGTGGAGTCTGTAACGGAGTCCGTTCCCTTCGTCGCCGCAACGCTCGTGCTCCGCTCCTGGCGGAAGGGTCGGTTGTAATCCCGGCTCCTGTCCTGTTCCAAGGGTGCTTTGGATGAGGCTGCAAACCTGGTTATCTCACTGCCCCAATGCTCTCTGCCCACCCTTCCTGCACTTGGATGTGGAGGTTATTGTGGGACAAGAGCGTCTTTGTAGCAAGGCGTGTTCAGTGCCCTGGGACCTAGCGTGACTAGCGGACAGAAATTGTATAGAAGCAATTAAATGCAGAGCAAATGTCATGTGGGCTGAATTTAAACAGAGACTTGTGGCATTGCTTACTGTTTTCGCCCTCCTCATTCAGAGAGAGGGTTTTGTTTCATTTAAAAATTTGGCTAAAATAAAGTTTTAGTATTAATATCTGTGACCGATGTTTGCAGTGATGTGTAGTCAGGAATGTTGCAGCGTTGTGCAGCACTTCGCTGTAGCTCCAGTTCAGTTACGTCTGCCTTAAAAATAGTCAGAGGTAGAAGGAGACGTCTACATGCTTGCTTACCAACATGAACAGAAGGCATTGCATTAAAATGAACGAAATGCTGAGAGTATCTGCAGAAGCCACTGCGTGCGGGAGGCTCGGGAACCTCGCGCTTCCCGCCGGGCCGTGGTGGAGCTGCGTGCAGGAGCAGCGCTCCCTGCGCTCCCCATCCCACGGCATCCATCCCGACCGGATGCTGGATGCAGCCCTGGCTGCCGCAGGATGCTCCTTTCCGCCCTTCGCCTACCCCGTATCCCTCTGGGCCCAAGTGTCCAGGCGCTCCAGGTTTAGACAACGATGACACTTCCATGGTGTGTTAGAGCTTTTTTCCATACTACAACTAATCTTCTTATTTTTTTTATTTTCTTTTTCATTCCCACCTCTGATTAGCTTTCCTAGTCCATTCACTAGCATTTTACTAAGTCATCTGCATTTCTGCTTTTCAAGGATTCATTAGTGGTGTAAGCGTGACAAAATGAATACACAATCTTATGTCAGGAAACTTTTCCATGTTTTTTCTAAGAGTTTTATTGCAGTTTATTCTGCATACTGCATTCAAAATCATATTTAAACTGTGCAATTTCTGTTATGCGACGCTCCAAAGCCCGGTGTCAAATACTCGAAAGATATTTGCCGAAAGGCTTGTCTTGACTGGTGTGTTTCCTTAGCCTTTCGCTGCGCGGTGCAGCCCGAGCACAGAAGGAAGTGCTGGTCATTGCCTGGGAGGGCGGCCGGGCAGCCGGTTCCTGTTGTGCTGCAGCGAGCGCGACTCCCAGGAGAGTGCGGAATCGCTCAGTGCTTCCATTTCCCGTCTGTAGAGCAGGAGAGCCGGCCCTGCCGCCTCGTAGGAGCCCCTGCGAGGAAGGACTGCGAGGCACAAACTGAGGCTGCGCGCGAGCCGACGAGATGGGTCGAGCAGGGCCTGAGCAAGAAGAACTGACCAAATTATGTCCTTGTCCAGGGAGCAGTTCTGCATATTGAAGCAGATAGTGCACGGGAGGAAATAATGAGTGTTTGTTCCCGGGATTTTCTCGCAGTGTGAGGTTATGTTGTTGTGCGGTGCTGGTGTTCCAGGTGGAGGCAGAGCTTGCCTGTCCATAGAGGCGTCTCGGACGGCAGCCGTTGCAGTACCCTAGTGCAGCTGCCGGGAGTTTGGACCTCTCCTGAAGCAGCAGGAGTTCAGAATCCCTCGGGAGAGCTGCAGGTTGCTCTTTAAATCCTTTTTCTGCAGGCTTATTTACAAAAACTATATTTTGTACAAAGTGCAGTGTACACCCCAACATGTTTGGAGACAGGACAAGATTTTTCAATGCAGAGCAATGAACAGATTTTATTGAGCTCTGAGGATGGTATCTTGTCCAGCTGGAATTGGATTTACAGACCATGTTTTCAAAGGGCTCTCTACCTATCATTCAGTTGAAGGATGTGGTTTTGGAGTTGTCATCTAAAAAATTATGTGATCTGTAGTATTTGTGCTGATAAGCAGACTTTTGCATGCATTAAAGTACAAATGTGAACGCCACTTTTGAAAATTTTATCAAATTATGGTATTTCCAAAATCTCCAGGATTAAAAGTAATCACCAGTTGAGAAAGGGTTTGCATCTTCTGGATCCTGGACACTTTTGGCCAAAGTAACTTTCCTCTCTTGGTATCTGTTCTGTGTGATTCCCTTAGAGCCCAAGCCCATCTGGGAGTCGGGTCGTGTGGACGCGTTTCCTGCAGCATCTTGCCAGTGCTGCTGCCCACCTCCTTGGGCATCTGGGTCCTCGCACAAAGCACTTGGCACCCGTCAATGAGAGCAGCCTGCTCTGGTGGTCGCCACCGTGCGGCTTTGTGGGGAATACAGCAAAAGGTCAACGTTGTTGAGCTCATGAGCAGCATTTAGCGTGGGAGTGCTTCACAAAATGTTGAGGTTTTTTGCTTTTGCTTTTTGACATTACATTTTCCTGATTTTTTGACATTTTAGTCAAAACCATACATTTTATATAATAACATATAATATATAATACAATTACTATATATATTTATACAAAATTGTGACTGCTTTTGCAAAGGCCCTGCTCGGGGGAGGCCTCGCTGCCGTCACTGCTTCTCAGCCTTCACCTTGCACAAATGGCAGAGTAATTTGGTACCAAACACATCTTTTTTGAGACATGCAGGAGGATTCTGCTTCTTCAGGGTTTGTCTTGGGTGTTTTGTTTTTACCTGTTCCTAAAAAGACCTCCTGATAGTGGAGAATCACTGAAGTTGTAACATTGCAAGTCACTGCATTGATAACGTGAATTTAAATAACTAGAACAAAGGAGATTCCCAATGAGATTGCTAATCTATTTATTGGAAATGGAAAGTTAAGGTACTGATACTTAGGAAAAAATAAGTTTTTGTTTAAGTTTCAACATTGGAGTGAGTCAGTAAAGATGTCTCTGTTGCAAAAGTCATTTCATCAAAGCTAGGAAAGCTACTGATTGGAGATTCATGGAATTCTCAGAATTAAAAAAAAAGTTTGTTCATGCTTTCCCCAAACTTTACAGCTAGAAAATTCTTAAATAAATCACTGTATTGAGTTATGCAATCCCATTTCAGAAAAACAGATGAACAAAAAACCCACTTGTATTTAGTTATGAATGTTTCTAGTGCTGCTTATTTAATACTGGTGTCAATACTAAACTAGAATGCATGGTTTGCGCTAAATTCCTTGGGAAAAAAAGACCTACAGCCCTGGTTTTCTGAGTTATCTGGACAGCCTGGGAAGGCCCTTGCGGACAGTTGCTGGTACCGGGTTGTGAGTGGCATCCACCGTGGCCGGGCGCCCGCGGAAGGTCAGGCAGCAGCAGTTCCGTCTGGTGAAGTGTTTTCCACCCTTGGGAAGGAACTCGGGTTCTTACCTTATTTTTAATTTGCACCTGGAAAGGGAAAGTAAAGTTCTCAGGGAGTTCTTAGATATTAGGCAGCATCACACTTTTCAGTGTCCTACTATTAGTTGGGCAAATGCTTTACTTTTGAATTAATCATTGGGGTTTTGTTTTTATTTTTTCAAAGGACAGTAACAAAGGCCTTTCATATTGTTTGAGCAATGCTGCTGGGCTTGATCTTTAATTACTTTCTTTTTTTTAAACCAAGGCAGTGGAAAAAACAAGTACATGTAATGGAAAGACACAGACATAGCTGTTCTGATAGGTTGTAAAAATGTGTTTATCACCACCATAATCTGAAGAAAGAGTTGCAGACATCTAATTAGATAACTTCCCAGTACAAAGAGACCTTTCTCTTTGAAAGCAAGTTTTGCCAGATGAAATTGGCTTAGCGATAGATGCGCTGATTTTGCTTGTTGCAAATGAGAAGCTGCATTCAACAAATCCCTGTTTAGTGACGCTGATTGCTCTGGTGGGCAGGATTTGTTTAAGGGAGTGTTGGCGGGACCTGGACCTGGAAGCGAGAGGCCGCGTCCAGGTTCTCCTGCCGCTGAAGGTGCCAGCGTGGGCGCTGCGCTGAGCCTGGCGTCTGCGTCTGCAGGGGGCTGCGGGGTAGGGGGCTGTGAGGTAGGGGCCTGTGGGGCTGGCGCCTGTGGGGCAGGGGCCGCAGGGCAGAGGGCCATGGGGCAGGCGCCCGTGGGGCAGCACAGTGCGCTGCCCAGGCAGCCTGCGCTTGGCGCCGCGCTGATCTGCAGCAGTCCTCAGGAAGGGCCCTGGCGCAACGCCCACGTCTCCGCTTTGCTTCCTGGCATTCCCTTTGCAGCCTCGCTGCACGGTTTGTCCCTTCGGATTGGTGCACTGTGTCTGTGACTGCGTTTAAATCCTGTCTGCAAGCTCTGGGGTGGGCAGGAGGGGGGCTGAAGGTCAGGAATGCCTCTAGGTAGTTTTTACTGCAGCCTGTCAGTTCCCTAGCGCAAAGCTGACATGTCCAGTATGTACAAGCCACCCACCAGGCACTTCGTTATTACTCTGTCAGTGAATTACAGGAATTTTGTTTTGCAATCTGTGATGTCTTAAGTCCCCTGTAATGATTTACCAGTTCTACAGATTGTGTGAAAATGCGTTCCTCCATTGGTTAGAAAGGATCATAAGAGTGTTTTTTATCCTTTTGGTAGGGTATTGGTGTAAGCTTTTATTCTATTTTCATGTTATTCAATGTTTGTCATTTGTGCAAGTGAAGCTTCCAAAATCCCATGTGGTTTTCATAATGGTAGGTTATGGGGTATGAGCGGAGAGGTAACAAACTGCACGGCTTCCATAGACAATAGGTGGTTGTCAGTGGTTAATGTTTATTGAAGCAAGGCACAAAGTTTAATGTTTGAGGATTTTCCCCTTGGAGTTTCTATTTTTAGTACCTGGAGGACTAGTTATTGTGTGTGCAAGCGGCCGGAGCGGGAAGGTCTGTGCTGCTTGTTCAGCAGCTGCCGCAGCCTGGGGAGCTCTGGCCTGGGACTTCCACTACAGGAGCCCGGCTTGCGGTGTTAACTCAAATATCTCTGTTAGCGTGGTGAATACGTTGGTTTTGCACATTGGTGTCTCCGTCTGTCGCGTCCAGCTAGGACATAGTATTGGATAACTCCTATTTGGCAATGACTGGAATGTAGGTTTCAGGGCTTTTTTTTGTGTCCTATCTTATGTGAGGAAAAAAAAAAATCTAAGCATGCTGTAATATTGTGAACATTAAAATTTTTATTTTGTGGAGCTTCTTGTCCCTCAGATTTCCAGTGGAGTTCTTTCAGAGATGGAATGTGTCCACACAACAAGTATGTACGAAACAAATGGATATTTGACTCTTCATGATAATAGCATTGTTATTTAGGATCTGCAAGTACTTAATTTCGTAGAACTGGTTATAATTAACTAGGATAGTTATTTTAGGCTACTGAAAAGAGACTTTGGGAGAGAGTATAAGCATCTTTAAAGACGCGTGAAATAAATGAATAGGAGTACATTGTGAAGCATACCATTAGAAAACATGTTTTATTTATCTCTACATACCTTTGTGCTGAACAGAATGAATTTGTATTGGACTTGCTATGAGCACAAGCTGAGGTGGAGCAGGCCTGGGGAGGGCAGGGGAAGGTGTGTGCAGCGGCGGTGCTGCTGGGCGTCGCAGCAGCGGCGCGCCCTGCCCCAGCGCTGCGGCCTGCTCTGCATGGGCATGGGCATGGGCAGCCCCCTGGAAGCGCACGGGCACCTTACGGGCCAGTCACAGTCACGGCGCTGGGTGAGGATGAGGAAAACGACGACCTTTTCAGAATTTAGGTTGCTATATCACTTTAATATAAGTTAATAAAAAGCAGAATGCTTCAATAGCTGGTTAATCTGAGTAATGTGATCTGCTAGCCCCCAAATTTATCACCCAATCTAGCCATATACTTGTCTTTTCCATTTAAGTTATGTAAATGGTGTAAAATGACTGAACTGAAAGGGCTTTTCCTATTCCAGAGATTTCTGTGGAAATGACATGAGATTTTTGTAACCTTGTTTGCTTATAACAATATTTAAACACAACTTTGTTCTAGGGAATGGGAAATCTGAGTCACTGACTCTCGAATAGCTTTCCTGAACACTTTTGCCATGGGGCTACCTGGTGTAAGTCTCGGTTCACTGTGGCCGTTTGCAGAAACGAAGGCTGGAGCAGGAGTGCAGCCCAGTTCCCTGCTACTAGACATCTCCTTTACACAATACATTTTAAAACTTCTTTTTTGGTCCTTGCAGAAACTCCTCTGATAGACAGAAACCTTCTTTTCTTTTTTGGACTGAGGATGTAGGGCTGATCTAACTGATTTCCTAAATTCTGTTCATTTATATCAGTACTGGATTTGCCGTCTCTTGTGAATTACTTGTCATAAACAGGCTTGTCGTAGCTTTCCATTGCTGAACGTTTGGGTGAGCATTGGTGTTGCAGATGGAAGGGTTGCAGGGCGTGTGCGGGCTCAGGGATCCCCTCCCGTGCGATCCGGGCCTGTCTCCTTTCACAACAGCAGTGCTGTCCGTGTCTGCCTCTGAGAAACGGTGTTTGACCTAGAAGCAGCGCGCCCCTCCATCCCCACTCCCCCAGATACAGAGGCGTGTAGGTTGATTTTCCTGTCAAGTAAGTGACAAAACTTGCCTGCTTCAATTGCTTCCTTTATCTGGTGCAATGTATATATAATCAAAAACTTCTCAAAACAGCCACCATTTTCTGCTTTGTTTACATGCTTTTCTTTAGCAGTTATTGCACTTCTTTCTTGTAATGGAGAAAATGAGATGTTTGGGGAGAATATTACGTTAAGAGTTGGGAGAGAAGTCCAATGTTCCCTGCAAGGCGTGTAAAATGGGGTGTAATTAATATGTGGGACAGGGTCAGTTTCCATTTTGTGCTGCTGTTGCTGTACATACAATCACATGTTTGCTTTTAGTTGAATAGTTTTGAGGCACTGTCTGGTTTGCTTTACTAAAAGGGTTTCTTTTGCAGAGGATATTGTCTCATGAACACTTCCTTTTTCTGTCAGGATGGTCTCTACCAGAACAATATTGTTCTCGGTCTTTTTTTTTTTTTTATCTTGGAGAAACAAATGCCTGATTCATTTTTCTAGAAAAAAACAGGAAACTGAAAAAATATAGACTGGAAAAGAAATTCATACTGTTACTCACAATTTAATTTATATAATTAAAAAGTAAACTAAAAGTAACCATTTGACAGATACTATGAGGACATTGCAGTTTCACTTTTCCTCATATTATCCTAACCTTCTGTTAAGATCAATTTAAGATGAATTTGTAAGAAAAAATAAATATGAGAACCTTAAAATAAAACAGTTTCAGCACTACCTGTGACCAAAGTAAAGGGTTTTGTGTCGCAAATACTCTGCACCTCGGTGAGCTTGGTTGTCTGTCAGTGTACAGAACTGCTGCTGCAGAAAAACTGAACCGAGTGGCACAGACTGCAGATTCGGAGCCCATTTATATTAAAGGCAATATAAAATAACTGATGGTTCTAGTATTTGTAACAATATTTTAGTGCTCTAACTTAAGTGCTTGTTAAAAGAAGAAAAAATAATAAATGTAAAATTTTGTGAAAAGATTTATTTAGTTATTTATTTAGACCATGTATGATTTACAGGCTTTTTGAAATGAAGTGATGTGATCAGTGAAAATTTTCCGGTTAATTTTGTGGACTGAAAGAAGTCTTCATATTAATAACGACATTACTATGAATGACATACTGCACGTCTGTTTTAGCTATGGAACAGGTTGGTCCTAAATCCATATTCTCCTCAGTTTGGAGAAAAAATAAGTTTTTTTGCCAGATTTTTGTGCAGGTCTGCTCTCTGGTCCTGCTAGCTGCTGGAGGCGCCCATTGGCATCTTGCACATGCAAGAGCAGAGGGATGGCGTGCTGAAAGGAAATGGAGTGTTAAAAATGGAGTGCCACAGGAACCACTGCTCTTTATCTTCCTTAAAGCAAACTTACACAACCTCTAGCACTCCTGGCTGTATAAAATCACACTCCTGTGAGCCGCACTAGAGCAAGTCCTGATGGGCGTGTGCTCGGCATCGGTGTCCTGATGAACCTCTGGAACATGGGGAAGGCTGGAGCGTTCCAGGGGCAGGGAGGAGCACTGCCAGCCTCGGGGGTGACAGGGAGCAGCACTTCCGGCCTCGGGGGTGACAGGGAGCAGCACCACTGGCCATATGGCCTTAGGGGTGACAGGGAGCGGCACTGCCAGCCCGCGGCCTCAGGGGTGACAGGGAGCAGCAGCACCGGCCATGTGGCATCGGGGGTGACAGGGAGCGGCGCCGCCGGCCTCGGGGGTAACAGGGAGCAGCACCGCTGGCCATGTGGCCGTAGGGTTGACAGGGAGCGGCACTGCCAGCCCGTGGCCTCGGGGGTGACAGGGAGCAGCGCTGCCGGCCTCGGGGGTGACAGGGAGCAGCGCTGCCGGCCTCGGGGGTGACAGGGAGCGGCGCCGCTGTCACGGCCACGGCCGCAGGAGCGCCACGGGGCCCTGCGCTGCTGGGCGCTCTGCAGCTGGGACACAGGCGCCCAGGCTGCCAGCGCCACCATGGGGCTCGCGGGAGCCCCGTGCTCCGTTCTGAGCCCCAGGAGCTTCAAAGTGTCCGTGGCGGGTGAGCCATGAGGACGGGCGTCCTGTGGGACCGGCCTCTGCCTCTGCGCCGGGTGCCAAACGGAGGGCAGCCATCGACGTGGCGGCCTCTTGTCTTTGAGCAGGTGGTGGATTTGGCCACTTACACGCAAGGCTTTACTGAGGCTGGCCCTCTTTTCTCTTCTCTTTTAGGCATGTACCAAGTAAAAAGAATGTCTTACAATCTCAAATGTGGGGGGGGAAAGAATTTCCAATGTATCACCAGCATCAAACACGATCCTAGGAGCAAACTCACAAATGGGAAGTACAAGTGTTTCCATTCTTACATGACAGGGTTTATTTTACTTACTTTAGAATAATCTTACCATCTATTTTACAATTTATAGCTGTTGTCTCAGTTTTGTTGAATCAATGTTTTCATGCTGAGTTATAGTTTAAAGAACCAATAACTCACGTGTGTCTATGAATTAAACAATTTTATGTAAAATGTGTATAAATAGAAATCTACCAAAGATCTCTGATTATCAAATGTGTTTTATTTGATGGCCAGCTGGCGATGCTGTTGTTGGTTATCTTGTTTCTCTCTTATTTGTATATTAATTTCATAATCTTAAAAAATATACCTTGTCTTTAGTAGTGCTAACGGACATTAAGAGTAAAATACAGAGGAGAGCTAGGTTGTATACATAATTCCTATCACTAGCCAGATGATTAGATGTTGCACTGGCGCGAGTCTGTGCTTACACACAGAATCACAGAATCACAGAATCTACAAGGTTGGCAGGGACCTCTAGAGATCATCCGGTCCAACCTTCCCGCTCCAGCAGGCACCTAGAGCAGGTGGCACAGGGCGGCATCC
>JAUBOD010000958.1:1923113-2010334 GCA_032353885.1 Nothura maculosa
AGGAGACTCCACAACCTCCCTGGGCAGCCTGTTCCACTGCTCTGGCACCCTCACTGTAAAGAAGTTCCCCCTCATCTTCTCTCCCACACCCCTTTTAGATTTGTTTGTTTCTTTGTTGATTTGTTTTCTGCTGGACTTTTAGCATCACACTGCTTTTTAATGCCCTTTCTTTTTTTTTTTCCCTCCAGTTGGTGTAATAAGTGCTTTTCTGTAGCTTTTGTTCAGCTAGGTCTCATTTCAAATTCTGGCCTTCTTTTAAAATGCTTGAACTGGGTACAGCGAGCAGCAGTGCAGAACTGTCACCCTGCCTCAGCTGAGGTCAATTAGCAGCTAGCAGACATTATTTCTTTATTTTGGAAAGATTTCGTGTAGCCAAAGACTTAGTCTTTTAACCAGATCTTACTTTTTGTGTTTTTGATGGCAAACAACCATATATTCCAGCCCTTTGCAAACAGTGACTGTCTGGCAGGATTTCCTGGACACACAGCAGTTAGAGGTTGCAGAAGGCCGCTTTCTGAGCTCTGGCGATTCAAATGGTTGTTTGTGCTGCCTTTCCTTCCCTGGGAACTGATCAGCTCATTGTGTGCAAGGTAGGGAAAAAAATCCACATCCTAGGTAGTGACCTCCATCATAAACAGTAAAGAAAAAAAATAATTGAAACGGGATACCGCCTGACCTCTAGGTACTATAATATTCTGAAGTGCAGCAGTCAATATTTTGAAAGTCAAGAGTTTTGTGAGAAACTCTTGAAAATGATACTGAGTCCCACTTTTTTTTTAGTAGAGTGAAGTGCTGAAGATCTCACAGCACGTAAACCGTGAGGCAGAAGTTTTGTGAGCGGCACAAGACGGTAACTGGTGCTGGCTGAGAATTTTTCTATGTTGATCTTTCAAAATTTAAAGCAAGGCAGTAATAAAACAAGTTAATCCACAGGAAAAAGAAAAGAAAAAATGACCATTTTAAAAATCAATTCCAATGAATCATTCATTGGGAGAGATAGTGGGATTTTCTCATGCTCATATGCAATGTAAAGGATGAACCTTTGACATTTTTACATGTTCTGAGGAAGCCCTACATGGGTTATTCCAGGATAGTGGAGAAGATAACTTTCCATTTTGCTGATGAGAAGCAGATTTTTGCCTGTTTTTCAGAGGCAATTTCTTCAGGTCTTGAAAGTGAAGGTGTCTGTTGGATAACAGGAATCCTAATGGATTTCTTCATAGTCTTTGCAGGAGGAGAGAACTGCGATTGCTGTATTTTCCATGGCACGTGTCAGTTTTGGTGTTTGTTGGTGTGTTTCTGTCACAGCCCTGCGCGCCGCTGCCGCTGAGCGGTGCGGGGCCTCGCAGGGGCCGTGGCTTCCGTGGCGGTGGGCGCGAAGCGGGCGCCCTGCGTCGCCTCGCGGCCCGCTCGCAGTTTGCTGATACAACTTGGGAGTTTGCTGGCAGTCACAAAGTCACTCTTGACAGTTTTTATGCAACAAAAATGTTTTCTTAAACACTGAGACATTATGTGCGGAGGGTGAAATTTAGAATAATCCTACCTACTTTCTAACCACTATTGCTGTAGATCTCTATCCAAGTGTGCATTCAAGTGATTTTATTCACCTGAATGTTTTATATAGGAGAAACATATGTGAATGAAGCCTTTTTTTTGCTAAACTCTATTTTTGCTTTCTTGCATTCTAACTAAATCTTAGGAGCAAATGGTTTTGCAAAAGTGATTTTGGCAAACTAATTACAGTCTTACTGACAAGCTCTACATCTTGTTTTGAGGAATTATGAATGTTGGGCGCTGGGGAGAAGCCAGCGGCTCCCACGACAACGGAGAATATTTCAGGGCCCAGTTTGGCCCTGCGTGTCTGTGGCGCTGGAGGCATCGGCACGTGGAGAGCATCTCGGGATGGCTGCTGCACGGCGCAGCGAGCAGGGGGTGCCGTGCTCCCCATCGCAGCCGCGCGCTGACGCCTCGCTTTGCCCCGGCGGGTGTTGGGCAGTGCTCATTTCCCAGTGGAGGAGAATCGTCTGGGAAATGTGTTCCTCGAGGCTGCGTGTCTTATCACTTGGAAACTCTGACCAAGCAGAACAGGAAAAAAGGGAGCTTGTCGTAGGAAAAAGTTAGAACAACTGCTGTGCATTTGTGGAAAGAAATTCCAGGGACTGTGGTAATGCTGTTTCGCTGTGCTTTTAGGAAATGCTGATTCCTGGACAATGCTGGAAACAAAAGGTGGACTAGATGGAAGATGTGTCTGCTCTGGTTTTCAGAGCAGGAAGCAGTTGGTTTCTGCAACTGAAAACCATTGCTAAGTAATACAAAGAGTCAGAGTTTTATTGGGATTATGTACATAATAATGAGTTCAACCTCATTAATCCTCTTGTCCAAAAGACACTAGAACTAGAGAAAAAAATCTGTGTCTTTGTGTACCTGCAAAATGTACAGTTCTCTGGAAACATTAATGGCCATTTCCTGATACAGTGAAAGCAAAACTTGCAATAAATATCTGGGATATGCAGGATATTTTAAAATGCAGGATACATTAAAATAATTTATGTATGTACAATACCGTAATTGTCTAGAAATGGCAGCTGGGTAGAAAAAGAATATTAGATAGGAATGTTTCGTTAACAGTAAAATAACATTTTCTGTCCCAAACAAGGGAATATTTTGCTTTAAGATTTTTCATCAATCCCCAAATAAAATAAACATGAATATTTCATAGAATTATTGATATGTATCATTAATTTCAGTGGTACAAACACTCATCAACCAAACAAATGCATTGAAACAGTTGTATACATTAAAAATCCTGCAACAATGTTACATATAATAGTTTCATTCAGTACTCTCTATTCTTTCTCTTAAGAATTGGGATTTCATCCAAATTCTAAAGGTTAAGTTGTCAATAGAACTCAAAGGGTGTTTTGTTTCCATTTGTATAACTAGTTTAATGTTTTTAAGTCGGCAGTATATACTAACAATGGCATCAGTCACTTAGCGGGGAGCTTAGCAGGACATTCTTAAAGTTCTCCCCACAGTAGCAAACTCTGTTGAAACAAATTCAGGAAAAGAGCAACCCATTGCACCAAAGAAGTTATTTTAATTAGAACTTAGCATAGGTTAATAAATATTCAAATTCTTAAGTAATGTTCCAGCTTCAAGATTAGAAATTACAATGGACATGCAATAGGAAAGCTATGTTCATGGCTCAGTCAGTTAAATAATTACACACACTGTGTCTCCTTGTTAAAGCTTCATGAAAATTTCATGAAATGTATCAGTGTCTGACAAAACAAGTGCCATGAATGTTTTTAGCTAAATGTGGAAGTGGAAATACTGTACCTGAACCTTCTACAGAAGTGAATGTGTGAGCTATTGAGTGTTACTGATTTCTGCAGTTTCAAAGGAGAAGCGATTAAGAAATACTGTTTTTTATATATTTCTGTGCTGCTAGAGATATTATGGAAGATAAAAATTTATTTCTTTCCAACTTTGAAATGAAACAAATTTGAAATGAAGTGTAAGTCAGATCACTAGCATGCAGCTTTAAGACTGCGCTCTCCATGTGAATACCATGTATGCAAACACTAAAACATTGCTGAATATTTTTGTTTGGAATGAAGCAAGTTTTTTCTTTCGTGATTATGTCAGTAGTTAATTAAAATACTGAACTTAGAAAATATTGTTTAACAGCTGTTGTGGCTGCCTACCCCCATTTTTTCAGTGATATAAATAGGGGCCACCCGGAGCACATAGCAGCAACTGGAAATGTGGGCTTGCGGGATGTGGGGGAAATGCCAGTGAGTGCTTTGGGAATGCCCTAAGAATAGACAAAACCTGTTCCTTTAGGAAAGAGGAGCTGTAAAGTTGGTTACAGTAAAAAGTTTGTGTAGCATTTTAGTGCTGCTGTCAGTATAACATTTTCATCTGCCTCTCCCATTCCTTCCTCCTCTTCGAGAAATGCTCAGATCTCAAGTGAGTGTGAAATAGGCTGAGCCTAACGCTGCTGTTTGCTCGCTGACCGCGCAGCAGCTGCGGGTGCTGCTGGCGCTGCCACCCGCGCCCTGCTGCCTCTCCGAGCCCTCTTCGGCCTTGGGCTTTGGAGAGCAGCCGCTGAGTCACGGGCTGCCCCGAGCTGCAGGGCGCTGCGGCGCTGCCCTCCGCCGGCTCGGCAGGCGGGTCGGCCCCTCGCGCCCGGCCCTGACGCGGGTGCCGGCTGGAAGCCGCTCGCGGGGCTGCCGGCGGCCTTGCTGCCCAACGTGCTCCGCGCCCACAGCTCCCAGCCTCCGTTTCGTTCACAGCTCCGGGGCTCCGTTCTGCGCACAGCTCCCAGTCTCGGTGTCATTCCCAGCAGGGAACGTGTGTAGCAAGCAGAGGCAGCGGCTCCAAGAGCTGCTGTCCGTGTTGCTGCTCAGCCCACCCGCCGCGGCTGGGCCCGGCGATGCGAGCGTGTCCCCAGGCCCGCGCGGCTCCCACGTGGCCCTCGCCCCGCGTCTGCTGCGGTTCGGCAGGTAGCTCTCGTTGGCTGTGGCTCCTCTGTCCTTGCTGATGTGGCACAGGTGAACAGACACAAAGCACCTCGTGGAGCTGTTCCTAGAGCACCGTGTCATCGCAGCGAGGGCCGAGGGACTGGGCCTGTAGGAAGCGATGGAGACTCAGGGCCCTGTGGACATCGCTTGTAATTAGGCGAGATTTATGTGAACTCATCAGAAAAAGGGATGAAAAGTTTGCAAAGGAGAGAAATGAAATATCTAGATAGCAAATTACGATTAGGAATGAAAAATAAGTCACAATAGTGCATGTAAGGAAAATGCTGTAGTGTAGGCAACAATTTTACAATTTGGTATTGTTTAGCTGTGTGTCTTTTTACTTTCTACTTCATTTGAAAAACAAGTTCTGGTTAATATGTATACATTTTTGCTCTTTCTAAAGATTTTCTCCCACTTCTCACAAGGACCTAAAAATCTGATGAAAAGAACACTCGTTTTCCTGTCTCTAGCACTGCTACCTCCATAGCAGGGAGAATCACTGGGGAATCTAAGTGAAGAAAACTGTTTTATCATTCTCCTGTTTCTTACGTTGCAATTGAACATCGTACCTGGTAGATGCTAGAATGAAATCTGATGCTTAGACTGAAGTCAGGATTCTTCATCTCACCACCACTCTTGTCACGTTTCTTTATTTTGTTCTGAAAGTAAAATCTTCCATTACAGATGCCAATTTCATAGCATGTTAATTCTATATTAAACTACTAGATATGCCAGTGGGAGGGTGATGTTAGGACTTGATGCTCTAGCCACTGTGATGCCTCTTGTGTTTTCTTGCTAGTGTTAATTGCAAATGTTGCAAATTCACTTTTCAAAAATTATTTTTTACTAAACAGTAAATCCTTTGCCCTGTCAGGATTAGCAGGATGGCGGCAGTAGTTGAGGTGCATCCTCCAGCCCTGAAGGCTGGCACACGGTTTCCCTTTTGCTGCTGGATACCTTGTGCTAGCGGCTACTGCACTGTTGAGCAGTTTGGATCCAGATTTACCAGAAATTGCACGGTAGCACCTGAGCAAACTCACCAAAGAGACTGCGATTTGGTGGCCCCAATTTTCCTAAATCTAAAAATGCAACTGTCCAGCTTTATGAAAGTGTGCTTGCCGCATCACACACTGCCAGAGCCCTTCATGTGGAGTCTCACTTGTGACAGAGCTTCCTTTTTCCTCCCTTTTTATTTACAGAGAATAGAGTGGGAGAGAAAAAAAGTTGGGCACTGATGTGGCTGTGCTGGCAGAATGGAAACAGATTTCCCAGCGCTTGTTGACGTGGGGCAGCTGGAAGCGGGTGGCAGATGTCCTCGGGCTGTGAGCTGGAAGTGGTGACTGGATGTCCTTAGGGCTGTGAGCTGGGAGCGAGTGGCCGTGTCCCCAGGGTGGGAGCTGGGAGCGGGCGGCCGTGTCCCCAGGCTGGGAGCTGGGAGCGAGTGGCCGTGTCCCCTGGTCTGTGAGCTGGGAGCGGGTGGCCGTGTCCCTGGTCTGGGAGCTGGGAGCGAGTGGCCGTGTCCCCAGGCTGGGAGCTGGGAGCGGGTGGCCGTGTCCCTGGTCTGTGAGCTGGGAGCGGGTGGCCGTGTCCCTGGTCTGGGAGCTGGGAGCGGGCGGCCGTGTCCCCAGGGTGGGAGCTGGGAGCGGGTGGCCGGGTGTCCCTGGACTCTGAGCTGTGCCCTGGGGCGCAGCAGTGAGTCAGGATGTGTGGGCTGCTGGTGCTGGTGAGTCAGGAGCTTCCCCTGCCCCACGGGGCTGTGGCGCTCTCATATGGCTCCCTCCCAACCCTCCTTTCCTCTTCTTCCTGGGACAAGGCCCTGATAAAGACCCCGATAAAGGCCCCAGACAAGTATGGCCGTGTTGGGCAAACTGAAAGTCACCTCTGAGCACCATTATGGAGTAACAGATTTCCTATCAGTGCCTTTCTCCTCTGTTCCCCTTCAGCTTTTTAGGTGAAGGGGAAGGATCTGGATTTCCTACTACTAGAAAAAGATATGGTCCTGGAACAGGAACCACTGAGGTGCATTTGTCATTGGGCTGGGCACCAACAGAAAGGGATCTCCTAGGCTCCATGCCGCCGCTTGCTGGTTTGCACTGACCCCTGGCAAGGCTGCCGTGCAAGGCAGGGATCAGAGCCTGGCAGCTAAAAAAGCCGTGTGCAGCCTCAGCTCAGATGGGGAGAACCGGCCGCTCCAAGCGGGAGGCAGGCACCCAGCCAGGAAACAATTCACAAAAGCCCTGGGTGAGGCAGGTGGAAGAGAAGCATCAAGTCTACCAAGGGGTTATTTCCATCTCCAGCCTCGCTGCAAACTGTTACGATGCTGGGCAGCTCTAGGACACCTTTTACTGCTTACGGAGCTGTGTGACGTGGGCGTGAGTGCCACGGCTTGGCTTGGGCAGCTCCAGGGCAGCGTGTAATGACATGTTCTGTGTGATGGTCTTGTGCACCTCTGCTATCCCTGAAGCTGCAAATACTTCAATTTCTCTGACTGCAACAGGAACAGTGTTACCCCCCAGCTAAACATTGAGGGGAATCCTATTTTCAAAACTTTTTCTTTACTTATAATGACTTCCATTAGTATCATGGATGATGGGGGAGGAAAAAAAAAGTTGAAATGACTGTCTCCTCTTTCTCCTCATGCTTGTTTATGAAGACCTGGCTGAGGAAGGGTCAGCTCTGACATGAAGGTTTGTCAGAACCGTAGATGCAAAGGTTACTTCTGAGAAATCTGAAAGTCAGAGTTTGCACATGTATTTTGGAGCTGCTTTACCATATATTGGAATACTGTATATGCTTAAATCTCCCAGTATGAGAGTCTTTTTTAAAAAAATAAAAAGTCTGAGTTAACAACTTTTCTAGACAGCAGTTACTCCTGCTGCTTGTGGTGAATCTTCAGTGTATGATTAGCCAAGATGTCCTCAGTTTTGAGACAGCTGCTCCTTGCATTTCTGTACATCCAACAGTTGTTTGCCTACAAAAATTATAGCCAGGATATTTCACTAATTATCTCTCAAATTGTTAATATGACTTTTTGGATCATGTATGTTGGTGATGAACAGAAAACATTGTGCAATAATCAGTAATTTTGCAGATTTCTGATTAAATTAATCTTTCTGTCAACTGTTCTGGTAGACAGTTTCAGATTCATCTTTGTTTGAACAATCAATATATAATAGCTGTTGCAGAAAACATTTAAATGTGGTCACTATTTCATTCATACATGTCTTTAAACAAAATTTGTATTATTGTTCCATTTCATATTCTCCTCTACCCTTTCCTTTTATGGAAAAAAAAAAGTAAAAATGTCAAGGAAAATATTTAAATCCTGTTTGAAACTACTGGGCCATTGGATTATTGGAGCTGTTGGAACTATTTTATAAAAAACTTTCAAAAGTTATTTTTTTCTTAGGATTTATGAAAAATAAATGTTAAAAGCATTGGAAGAATTTAGCATTTTCTATTATAACTCGTTTCAACAAAGTGAAAAATGCTATAGTTACAACAGCAATATAGCTGTTAGTACTGAATGGTATACAATTAGGTATTAAATTAGGTGTATTTAGTTTGGCAGGATACATTCCCAAATAGAGCTCTTATACCATAGGTAAGTATATTCAGTGATTTCTAATAAGGTAGTTCCATGGATAAGCCAGGTAAAACTCTCCTATAGTCAGGGTCTCAGTGGCCACCTAGCCCAGGGTTTAAGTCAATATTTAACCCATTTCTCTCCATAGTTCTGCAGGTTAAATACTTGATCTTTGGCCAGTGCAAAGCTTAGATGCTGGAAGAAGCAGAAATCCTGTTGTCTTCTGAGCTTGAACCTTCCAGTAATTGAGCTCAGCCCAAGGCGTGACTCGAGTTTGTGTTGTTGGCCTTTGTCTAAAGCTTTGTTTTCCATCTCATTGTTACGAGCTGTGTGATAGAGCCAAGAAAAACGTCCTTTGGGGAACAGAAATAAAACAAGGACCAGATGGACTGATACAATCCAGGATAAGAGTATTTGGAGGCTCTCAGCATATTGTTTTTCTTTGTGTACAAATACTTATCCCAGAGTTGAAGCACTTAAATGGCCATATCTACATGAAATTTCACTTGTAGCCATGAAATGACTTTTCCAAGACTGACATGAGCAGTAGTGAAGGGTTTGGTGCCACTTGCGATCCTGCCCATGTCCCCCAGAGCTCGGTCCTCCCTCCAGAGAAGACTTGGGCATTGGCCGCGTGAGAGGAAGGCAGAGAGCTCCCCCGGGCTCCCCAGGGCCGCCCGGCAGCGCCCACAGGGCCTGGCGCTGCCCCTGGCCACACGGGACGACAGCCTCGGCCAGGGCCTCGGCCAGGGCCTCCACAGGGGCCTCGCGGCAGCGCCCCACCAGCCTGCATGGCAGCCCCTTCACCGTGACCGTCCCAGCCATGGGTTTGCGGCCGGCCCGAGGTGAGCGGGGTACTCTGCATTTTGGTGAAGGTCGGTGTTTTACCTGCTAGCATTATGGAAAAGAGGTTGTTCTGCATCAAGTTTGGTCAGCTCTGATGGCCAGGAGGCTGTAAGAACCATAGGAATCCTAATTTCTATGTCTTCTGTAATGTCTTTGCATGAAGAAAAAGACACTGGACCAAATGGCTGCTACTCTAGTTTAACTAGTCATTTCAAGGGGAATTCAGTACCTGTTCCTGCAGGGAGTTAATCTAACCTTTAAAAGCTCCCAGTGCCTAAAGGGGAAGGGTTTACACAAACAATGCAAATATTAAGGCAGAGAGAAAACGCCTTTCTGGACAGTAATCAAACCCTTCAGTTTAAAATCTTAGCATTAATTTTAGAGTATTGCTTTTGCACATAGAGTATCTGAAGTTGTTAAATAGGCATTGTCTGATCCATAGCAGCTCTTTTTTTAAGAACTAGATAAAAGCAGATGGTCTTTGTGGTCATCACAATGAATTCTAGTAACAACCAGCCATTACTTGATCCTGAATCACAATATCAATGGCATTTTTGAGGGCTGTGTTTCAGACGCTCTGTCTGCATGTTTTTAATGAAGAAGCTATGTTTGTGCATTGCCAGGATGGCACCAGCCGGGGCAAGCGAGGGCACTCATGGCTCCTGGCTATAGCTGCTGAGAACTTACCATGTTTACACAGAGAATTCCTGTGGGCTTTTTTATGCAGTTGGAGAGCTGAAGATCTGATCCTTACATTTTTTGATCAAACTTTCAATTCTTCTGTCAGTTCAGAAGCACTGCCAAATGTCTGCCATGGCCCTTCTCACATATGTAATTACAGTACTGATAACTTTCTATATAAAAAGAGAAATAGCAAGCTTGAACAAAAGCAGCATTAGTTTTCAGCTGAAGTTTCATGGCTGTTTGCTTTGCATGACAATCTACACAACATTTTTATCCTTTCTTACAAGCACTTTTATGTGAGAAGAGGCTCTCCAATCTACTAACACTTGATTTAATAAAGTTGATTTGCATCTTTCATTTCAAATGAATAAGGGGGAAATCTGCAGACTGTGATGATTTTTATTCAGGACAATGGTGATGCACTGTAGGAAGGCATGAGCTTAGGAAGCAATTCCTTGTTTACTGACACTAGATGATGTGTCTCTCCGTGTTCTGTGCTGGCTTAGTACTGACTGCCTTGCTGCATCGGTGGCCAGGAAAAGGCACATAGTTCAGAGAAGGAAAGTTGTCGAGGCTGACAGAAAATGACGCAGCCCGTCCACATAATCCTCTGTAGGCACGACATTTTCAGTGGGCATATTTTAAATAACATGAAAGGGGTGGAGAATTGGCTCATGGTACAACGTGGAAAAAAACTCCTTTACAGAACCACAGCTCCTTTCATCCTAATTTGGTGATCAGAAACCAAGTGTTTCAGCAGGGAGTGTTATGACAAATGTGTTTCCCAAAAAATAACTGTTGCTTGACTCTGTGGCATTTAAAGTATACTGAGGATAATACTAAAATAGCAGTGTTCATAGAAAAAAAATTTAGAGTCACTATTTCAACAATATTTTGCTGAAATAATGGAAATGTTTGCTCCAACTACATAATTTATGTTGTTGAATAATGTTTATAGTAACTTATGCTAATGAAGTCCTGTATCTTCTCCTTTTCTAGAGATATGCTATATATGCATGGTCAGATTTGGTGCAGTTTCAATGAAGTAAACCTAATGACACAGAATTAAAAGGTCAAGATAAAAAAAATGGTAGAAATCTACTATAACAAGTTTATGCACCCAGGCTTTCCTTTCTTTCCTGTTTATCTGCTACGCTGTGAAGCTGTGGAAATGTGGAAGGGTCTGATCTGCCTCCTGTTGGCACCTGTGGCAAAGCCCCCAGTAACTTCAGTGGTTTGTGGTCAAGGCTGAAATGAGGAATTCCGTGTTAACTATTAGTTGTGTTAACTGTCCAAGTGAACTATTTGCTGCTCTATTTACTCAGAATAGCAAATTACTTTTCATTTGTCTCTGTATTTTTGCATATAGTAACAACTGTATCGAAATATTTAGATGTAAGATTGCTTAAAACTTTCATATTTCAATTCTTATGTGTAACCAAGTAGCAAATACAAAAAAAACCAGAAAGGCAGCAAAGCAGTGAGTGTTGGTGCGCGCTGCAGGAGGAGTGTCCTGTGAGACGCGGTTGTGGGGCAGGGGTTTCGGCTCCGTGTGCCCAGGAGCTCGCGGCCCGTCCTTGTGCCGGTGGGTCTGTCCGCGCGTGTCCCGGCTCCGTGTGCCGCGGGCGGGCGCCGCGGTAGCCTTGGCAGCCCTGTTGCTGTGAGGCCGCTGCAGCGGGGCCATGGCTGGGCGCCCTGGGCGGTGACGGTCGTGGGCCTGGGCCCCTTCTCCCTCCCCAAGAGCGCCGAGCTGCAGCGTGTTCTCTGGCGCCTTCCCGGGGCCCTCCTGCCCTGCCTCGACGGCCGGGCCGCTGCGCCAGGGGTTTGCAAGGAGCCCCAAAGGTGCCTTTGGTGCTGGGGACGCTGTCATGGCCGCGCTGGCCCGTCAGAGAAACGGTGCCCGTGCGTCCGCCGCGGCTGTGGCCTCAGCACGGCGCCCGCGTGTCCCGCCAGCGCCTCACGGCCTGCGCCGAGGGGGCCCTTCAGGTAACTTGTCTCTGTGAAGCTGAACAGAAACTGCTGGTTAATCGCTCGGGTGATTTCACTTTTAAAACTTGTCAGAACAACTAACATGTGGATCAAGAGCCTTTTTGTACATACAAGAAACAATTCAAAAATTCCTAACGTGCATAGGAAGAATGTCCAGATCTTCAGTGCAAACTCGCCATGCTTGACTCCCTGTGTTTGCAGCACTCACCTGAATGAGGAAAAGGATGATCGTATTTCCTTGGCTTTCATGCCCGTGAAATGTGAGAATGGTAATGATGAAAGAACTGAGATAACAAAAGTGAATATTAAAGTTGACCATTTTGGTTTTCTAACGTGTTTTTATTAAGAGCACTTCCTGCTCTTGCTCACTGCACATAATTGGCAGCCACAGTCCAAGGTTTCAGATTCACAGTCAGAGTGAAGGACACGTTCAAACAAGCTATGGGTTGCCTAATACAACTGACTTCATAAGTACTTTGACCTGTGCTTCACACTTTCCTAACAGGAATTTATGTTTTCAGCTTCTAGAGATGAACCGTAGAGAAAAAAAATCATTACTGAAATTTTTATATTTTGCATAAATTTTAAAGATTTGTAAAAATTGTCTTGAAGTGAAAAACCAGTTCCCATAAATCTTCATGGAGGCAGTGTTTAATTAACCACTAAAGCTTATGTTTAAAAACATTTTTCTTACTACTTTGGGAATAACTTTTTCTATTATAGGTTTCTATCCCAAAATTCATGCCCTTTGTTGTAGAAGTATAGCTTTCATCCAGTTAGAATACCAGAGAACAAAGCAATGGAGTTTCAAATAAAAATCTCATTAAAGCGCAAACTGGACTTGTAGAGAGCATTGTCCTAATGCTATAACAGCATCTTTCATTCAGACTACTGCTCTGCACCTAATTTTAAAGAGAAAAATGAAAAAAAATACAAGAAAAATTACAGTGAAAGGACATTGAAAATATTTGATGCTGGGGAGAAGAAGAGGTGGGTGACTTCATTGCTAATGATAACGTGAATGAAGAACTCTAGGAGTGATGAAGGAATGATTTAGCTGCTTTAGGCTTGGCTTTACACAGGTGTAGAAGAGAAAGCATGACCTTCCTTTGCAATTTGGAAAGGGTACATTGAGTGCAAAATACTAGAAACGGAAAATGGACATGGAGCAATGGCACCATTTTCCTTTGTTTAGAGAATACCTCTTGTTTTCACCCTTCTTGCGATTCCCGTTATTTTCACTGATGTTAGAGGTTGCCGTCAAAGGGTTTGGACACGGTAGTGCTGCAGCAGGTCGAAACATGCGTGTTATCAGCTGGGTTGGAGACATGAGATGATGATGGTGGTAGTGGCAGTGCCCGCACGGGTGGGAGAAGTTTGAATTCAGTGACAGACTTTCAGGCTCTGTTCTGCACTTTCTGGCAATGGGACTGTTGCTGATCTTCTTGGAAAAGGCAAAGCCAGAGCGGCCCAACAAAACCAAGAAAAACACCTGTTCTGTCGAGACAGGCTGCCCCAGCCAAATGACTGTATTTTGCTGCATGAGGAGTCGCGAGAGGCTTGACTGTATAGAGAAAGGCTGGCAGAATATGAGTAAACAGATTTCCATAAGGAACTATGTGAATGATGAATGTGTAAAAGTAATCAGGGATAATGCATGAGGAGGTAAAATGGCAGGAGACAAAAGCACAGAAGGAAAGAAATGGTTAAAAGATGAAATCGGTGACAAGAAAATAGATTATTTTAAGTGGATTAAGGTTAGATGGGAAGTTATGAAATAAGAAAAACAACTGGGTCTTCTGCGGCCCTGTGCCTAGCCATGCATATACATATAGAAGGGTGTTTTTTGCTAATGTTATGTTTCATCTTTCCTTTCTTAGTCATATAGAAAAAATTACAACATGGCAAGATCCTCGAAAAACTATGAACCAGCCCCTAAATCACATGAGCCACCATCCTGCAGCTGCTTCCACAGCGATGCCCCAGAGGTCCATGGCGATGTCGCAGCCAAACCTGGGTGAGTTCTGGATGACATCTCTCTATACAAAAATAGAAGAGACACTTTTCATTAAATAGATGTATGTTGTTAGATTTGTTGGCAAAAGTAACTTTTTCAGAAGTTCAGACACAGTAGCTCTGATTCTGTTGTCAAGCCAAACAGCATGTTCTCCGCTTCTTTTTTTTTTTTAATTTTGTCCCTCAGTAGAGTTGGCAGCAAGGGAACTGGCACTGTTTGAGGTAAAGTTCTCCAAATCTTATGCATTTTATTTAGGAGCATCAGTGACAAATTTTTGCCATAGCATTGGACATAGAATAATAACCTCTTCCTGTGAGTTTTCATTCAGCCTCAAGCCTCGATGTTTTTCCTCAGCATTCACTATGCAAAGTGCTGCTCAAGGAATCTGTCTGCAGTCTTTTCTGTATGTGTTTGAGTCAGAGGTGGAAGCTGTTCGTTTTTAATTTTTTTTTTCATAATTAGGTTCTGTGCTGTAACTAGTCTATTTTAGCATAGACTTATTGTAGAAAAATCTATTTTATAGTATGAATTACCTGAGGAATTCCTCTAAATAGCATGATTTGTTCAGTGTTCCTGTTCTGCACTTCATGCAAGTAGACAAAAACATTCTCTTATACAGTTGAGGCAAATTTATTTCACTTCCGCAGTTCAATTTCTAGCAGTGTTAATTTTTTTACATTTGAAGTAAATGATTCTCATCACACACCAAGAAAACCTCAGTACACTTTTATCTACCGCTGGTGACCAAAAGCAGCCATACGAAACAGCCAGTTACTTTTATCTTGAGTTAAGGATCGCCCCGGGCGTCCCCCGGGTGCAGCACGGCCCTTCCTCCGGCCTGGCCCCCGCTACCGCCCTGCTCACGCTGCTGCCGACTGCACCCGGCGGGAGCAGGAGCCTCGTGCATGGGCGCCGCAGCGGGAGCCGTGTGGGCGCCCAGGGCTCGGAGGGCTGCGGGTGTCACCGCTGTGCCAGGGCCAGCAAACGCTCCGTGTGTGCTGTGTGCAGCACGGCTGCGCTAGGGCGGCCTCCTTGTGGCAATTCCGAGGAAATACGAAGGTAAGGAATAGCAGTAGGATGCTTTCAGCCAGTGTAATTTAAAAAAAAAAAAAAAAAAAACAGAGAAAATCCCATAAATCTGAGTGGTATGTTTTTTCCTCACGTTTGTGAGTGGAGGTGAATGCAAGCCCACTCCCATACTGAAATATTAGTACAGTGAAACTCAAAGGAGGTCTTTTTTGTTTCTTTGTTTTCACAGTACAAAGGATTAGAAATGGAAACCCTTAATGCTCTTAGAGTTTCAATTTGAGTCTCTTCTGGAAGGGACTTTGGGTGCTCAGAAGGGACATTTCCACAGACTTCAAAATCTAGCACATCAAATACAGAATATATTTCATTAAGTACCTCATATTTATAGAGGATGAACCATTTTTTTTCTTACATATTTACATAGCCCTTAATGCAGTAGGATCTCACCTCCAACAGAACCTCCTAAACACTAGTGTACTAGAAGTGATACAATACGATTTCCACTGTGTCCATGTTTACTTAATCAATAACTACTTCATCAACATAGTTGAACATATTGGTAACTCTGTGTGGTTTTATTGTCCTTCTGAAGGTGTGCTGTGCTGTGACACTTCCTTGGCGGCAGCAGCAAATCTGCTATCACAGTAGGGTTGGTGTTCAGCACTCTTTTATTAAATTTAGCATCACAATTCCTCATTTTCCAGTCTATCTGAATGGCCATCCCGAATGGGAATATCATTTTATTACAAACATTAAAAGAAAAGGGAATTTAATGTAGAAGGTTTTCATAGGTAAAGAAATTACAAGATGGTGGTAATCTGAGCAGGTTGCAGCAGCCTACAAACACTTCATGTGCCAGTTTAAACAACGTGTGAGCACAGTAAGTTAGACCGGCTCAGTTCTTCAGCTGCCTTGGCCGAAAGCAGGGGCTGGGGCGTCCTGGGCAGCCGTGACGCTGCCGGCGCCGCGCCGGCCCCGCAGGCCTGGGAGCCCCGTGGGGCCGTGCCAGCGCCCTGCAGATGGCGCACGACAAGTGGAAGCGCGTGGCAAGTTAAACCTTCCCTCTGGCCGGCTCTGCTGCTTAGCCTTGGAGCAAATGAAGACTATGGCTCTAGCTGTTGCCTTAGCATTTTTCAGTACTGTAAGAATTAGGGGAAAAAAAAAAAGGCTTTCTTTTGAAGACATGCCACCTACAAGAGAGGGATTTAAGTATTCCAGGTCTGAATTCTAGTCTGCATTCTCAATTACTAACACATGTGTTTTCCCTGCTAGGCTTCTCGTGGAGATGGAAAATACAGTCTGTTCTGTACAGCTTGTTGCTTTGGTTTATAACCTCCTTCCAGCCCTATTTGCTGTGAAGTGTGTAGGGCACTTACTGACACGCTATCAGAGGCAAATAGTGTGACTGAGTGATACCACATCCTAGAGTGCTGGTGCTTGAGATAGAAGCACACAGCAAAAATTCACTGAAATTCTTAGACATACCTTAAGAAATCTGCTCTCCTTTCACTATTTTTAAACAGTTTTCAATGTCATTCATTTATGAGCTAGATACTCCATTTTTTCTATAACTTTACTGGTTTGGTGTTCTCACTAACGTTTGAAATGAAGGCAATCTGAAGGCATTTCTTTCTTTGATACATCCAGTTGTTAGGAACATTTACATAAAACTCATTAATGCCACACAGGTGTCTGCACTCACACAAAACCACTGAAGTCAATAAAGTTTTGTGAATGGTAAAGGAAATTTGATTCAGATATTGAAAATACTGCTGTAGATTAGAAAATACTCAGATATGCCTAGTTATCCTTTCTAAATACTTCACTTGTTTTCTTTCTTTCTCTAAGATAGTTAGAAGGAGACAATCATGTTAAAAAGAATCTTCCAACTATACATTTCTTTGGTTGAACTGCACCAGAGAAAATGCTCAGTCTGAAGAAGGCTTGAAGCACTGCACTTCTTGGCTCTGCATAAACGCTGCGTGCATTCCTCTTTCCTGCACTTGGCTCTGCTTTCTGCCTCTTGTGAACATGAGCCGGGCCTAGGCAGCCGATGGGTGAGCAGTGCCCAAAGCAGCAGGTGAGCGGGCGCTGCAGCAGCCGCACGGAGCCGCTCTGGGCACTGCCTGCCCGGCGGGCGGCCGGCGCGGAGCCTTGCGGAGCCCTACAGGGACAGGCAGAACTGCCACGATTCAGGCATAAATCCACTCAGATCCTGATTTTAATCTCCTTGGGGTCAGTGTGTGCGTTAATCCTAATAGTTTAATAGTTCTTTCATAGAAATGGTTGTTTTTTTTTTCCCCTACCAAGAAAGTTAACATCCCCTCCATTAGGAGCTTGTTCCTTCTTCAAGATTTACCAGCAAGCATGAGCCGAGTGATCAGGAGGCCACTGGTTCTAGCAGTTAAATACACTGGCTCTAGGTGGTGCAAGACGGGGTGTATTAAACAACAGAAGTTACCGTGAAGAGCGCCTTACAGTGAAGAGGTCTGTGTGCTGCAAAAAGTCATCTGTGAATCTAAAGTTTGGCCTTCAGCTATATTGCTCAGGGTAATTTAATTGCTTCTGGACGTGACTTTGAGGTTATGACGCTTTGCACCTGCTTTCATTTTTTGAAACATCCAGGAAATCCAACCACTAAAAAGCTGCAGTAATCCTGTCTAAGAGCAATAAACACATGAACCAAAGTTTCCACATCCTGCCTGATAAAAGAGGTGTAGCTACTATTGTTTGGAGATGATAAAATGTACTTTTGGTTCCAGTATCAAAGTGATTCCCTGTAGATACGACCACACAAACTCCCAAGGTGTTTAAAAACAGGTAGTTTGTGTTTCTTGTGATTACTGTCATACATGGCATAGTCAAGGCTTTGTGAGACCTGCCTTGGCTGGGATTTGGGGCAGAAATACTTAATGCAGGGAGGGACACATTCTTCCCCATCTGTAACCCATCTCCATACACTACTCGCACAGTGGACAGGCTTCCCTTACAGGCCATTTTTAATTACTGGCTATCCTGAAAGGAGCTGACACCCTTCAGATGTGGTCAGTGTGAATAATGTGGGACTTGTTTCTTTTTAAAGATAATAATAAATCTGGTAATATTTATGGGAGAGTTGGACCCAGCATCTGCCCATTCTGTGGGCACAACTGCACGGCTTTGACTCTTTGTCTGCCATGTGTTTGGTTATTTGCAATTAGAGCCTTCAAGAAATAATTTCTGAAGTAGATTTCAAAAGGACTAAGTTATTCATGTTTTAAGGGCAGTCAGTATCAGCTGTAGAGATTAATGGGAATTAAGTAGCAGGCAGATTAAATCCACATGTCTCAAAGAACACCTTTAAACCAGCAACTTACTGTCTAGTAAATCTGAAGTAGTAAAGATTTATGTGTTCAAAAGAGATGCCCGTATTTTTGCCAAATTTGTTAATTTTTAATTTCAAAGAAGTTCTGTTGGTGTAAGCATTTCCCTGCTAGGTTAGCACTCGAGGCATGCGCGAGCCTGGGAGTGGAATGTCATCTGCATAGTTTCCAACTGAGTGAAATGTAGAAGCTAAAGATTCCACAAAACAATTAAAAGTAAACAACATACAATTATTATTTTAAATAATAATGGTCATCAATAATTGGTCATTAGCATGTAAGCTGCTGCTCCACTCAGGCAGCCTCCACTGTTTCTTCATTGTTTTTTATTCAGATATTATTTAAAAGGAAGAAATCTACATGTCTACAGAGTAAAGCTCTAATCTTTTAAACAATTTTCTGCTAATTCATAGCAGTTAATTCATTTGGTGCTGCACCTGCAGGATTTTTTTTTTTAGGTTTGAAGCATTAAAGACAGGAAACTTCAGTTACATGTGCATATCATAGAATTTAGCAGTTGAAACTGTTGAGAAATTTCTGTATAGCTATTTTCAGCCCAGAAATCTGAATAAAGGACTCTCTGTACACTGGGATAGTGTAACTTTCTGGTTTAATACTTTACAGATTTTTGGAACAAAATGCACCCAAACTGAAAAGCAGCATTTTTTGCTGACCTTGTTGGAAGGCTAATGCTGTTTCTGGGAAATAAGTGAAACAAGAAGTTCTTTGTTGGCAGAAGCAGAGAGAGAGAAGGAGGGGAGCATAGTCTTTTTTTCTTCACAATGTCGTGACTAAGTCAAAACTGTAGTATGTGTAATATGCCTTTTTTTTTCTCCCCCCCTTTTTTTTTTCCTTTAAACCTCTATAGACATGTGTTTTTCATCAGACTGTGCTGCGTGACACCTGATGCTGGCCAGTTCCTATGAATTAGGCACTGCACTGCCTGTAGACAGAGTGAAGAAAAGACCCACAGCTGCATCCAGGCACTTCTGACACTAAAATAATAAAAGCTGGTACAATCAGTTCAGCACATAAGTCAGAAACAATTTACACTTGCATGTTTTGGCTTCTGCAGTTTGCAGATCCTCTTGCCCACAGGTTTATCCATGCTTAGTGTAAGTATATATCCAGCAATGTAATCAGCAGAAAGGTCTCCTGCAATGCTAGAAAACCTAATTCATTAGAATATTATAACTTCCAAAGCAAAGAAAAGCATCAAAAATATTCGTTGTCTGTCTCAACTGCTAAAATAAATTTACACAGTCCCACTTGAGAGATGAGCTACATGGTGGTAGGTGCATTCCAAGGACTGTAAAACTCTGAGGAGACTGGCTGCATACACTAGGTCATAGCTCCACATCTTTATTCGCTTTCAACTGAGTTGAAAAATGGTATAACAGTTGTGCAGTGGCTTCCTTCATTTTGCAAAACAGATTTGTTTCCTCCAAGGGAGCTGAATTACGAATGCCTCCAGAGTCCCTCAGCTGGGTGGCTGGATACTTTTCAGTTGCGAAGTCCCATGTGAATCTCTGTTATAGCAGTGACTTGGAGCTTTTGGCGTTTTCCATTGCTTGCAGAACCTTGGAACTGTCCCAGGGGGAGTGCTAAACCCCGTCTGGTGAGTTGGGACCTGCTGAGGGAAGGCTGGGCCTTTTCTTAAGTCCTCCTTTCAGCCCCTCAGAAGCAGTCCTCGATCTTCAAGTTCACCCCCAAAACAGGCTGAAAAGAATTGTTAAACGATCGCCAGTTTTGCTGGGTGTCACTGAACTGAAGCTAGCTTAATATTTGCTAGTGTAGCTGGAATGCAAACGGCAGGGTTTTTTTACTTTAATTTATTAATGTTTATTATCTGTGTTTGAATTCTGAATTTATATTTAAATGCTATGAGGAGCGTAACAGAATTCGGGTTAGAAAAGACAGTAGTTGTCCCGTAGGGTGGTTTCTTAAGGAGCAGACCTTGCAGAGCGTCACTGCTGCGCAGCGCTGCCCGCCGGCGCCGCCGTGGAGCTTCCCTAGGGCTCTGCAGCTCTGCGCCTGTTCAGCGAGGGCGGGATCAGCCGCGCACCCAAAGCGCCCCCAGGACGCGCTCAGCCCTGGGCCTCGGTCGGGAAGGGCACTGGGAGTCGCTAACACTGTGGGGGAGTTGCACGAAAAGTGAGTGCAGTAGCAAGCCCGGCTAGGTAGAAGGCTTCTCAAAATAACGTTACATCTGTAGTGCAGGGGTAGCTTTGCATTATTGGGATTCTTTTCATTCCAAATAGTCTATTTATAAAGATGCACTTTTAACTTGAAATCTAGCCTGTATCAGGCATATCGAACACACGTAAGGTGTTCCAGGCAGGCTGTTTGCTTCTCTCTGCATGTTTTTATAGCCCTACTTTTGGGAAAAGCCATCTACCTTCTGTCCCCCAAATAGTTTTCTTTCCTGCTATATGAAGAAATCAAACAGAAAAAGGGAAAAGCAGTGATAACTCTTGGTCCTGTAAAAACTTTACAGTTATACCCTTCCACACCCACACACAGAGTGCACGAAGAGCAGGCAGAGGGGAGTGAGGAGAGAGAAAAAGGAGGGAGAAAATTGTAGTTTGGCTTTGTCTACAACATCGTCACATTGACCTGGAGTGCATCATCCTTCCCAGGTTGCCCTTAGCAAGAAACCTGGAAAGATCATTCATCACTGGTAGATGTTCTTCATGTTTTTTGACCTGGACATTTCTTTAGGTCTTCCAGTTTTCTGAGGTTAGGTCAGAATTTCTTAGAAACCAGTTGATGTAGAAAACTTCTGTTTTCAGTGTAAGCTTTCCTGCATTCAGCTGGTATGATCATTGCTCTTGCTGTCTTGGGAGCCTAATGCAGAGTTGCACAGATCTGAAACCGTGTGAAAATCCCGGCCAGGTGGGGTGGGTCTCCCCGCGCCGGTGCTGTTCCAGTTCCACCAGGTGAGGTGGCTGCGTCTGCGCTGCAGTTGGTGTGTGGAAGGAGGCCTAGCTTGGGGGTAGCGCGTGGGGGTAGCGCTTGGGGGTAGCGCTCAGGAGCTCAGCTCCTAACAGGGCACGGTGCCTTTCTGTGGAATCTGTGCAAAACAGTGCTTAAAAACCTACCCTCATTTAATGACCATGCAGCTAGTTCTTGGACTCAGCTGTTTTATTGCACTGCTTACAACCTTTTGACCCTCAAGGTGTATTTTTAGAGCAGCTGAATGCAGCATTTGCTGTGGGAGGTGTTGCAGCACATCCCATAGTATACCATGCTACATGCTGGGTTTTAGGTCCATTGTGTCTTTTGTTCCTTTTGTCTTCTAGTTAATGAATATGTAAAAGAAAAGCATTTCTTAGCAGTCTCATATTTTTCACTGTTTCTGTTTTCTGTAAGGATTTGTGTGAGTTTGCAGGCGTGTCGTGTGCGACCTGCAGCAGGGTGTTCTGAGCGTGAGCCCTTGGTGGGCTGCGGCAGCGGGTGCTGCCCGCCGTGCTGCCCGCCGTGCTGCAGGCACAGGTGCCCAGCACTGGTTTGGCTGGGGGCTCGTGTGCCCGCGGCTGGGGCTGGTGGGGCCACCGTGCGCGGGCTCAGCGGGGCGCCCTGTCGCTGCCCGCAGAGGTGCTGGGGAGCCCGGGGCCGAGTTACTGCCCGCGTTCCCCGGCCTCCTTCCCGGGCCGCGCTGCCCACCGAGGCCCGGACTCGCAGCCGCCCCAGCCCAGGCTGCCCGCGCGGAGCCCCGGCTGGGGGCTGGATCGGGCTGGCAGCTGGCGGGAGAGCGGGCGCGGAGCCGCAGCACTGCGGCGCTGCCCCGAGGCTTGGCCGGGCCTGGCTGGATGGGGCAGGCGGCGCAGGGGCTCCCCATGGCCGCGCAGGGCTGCCCATGGCCGCGCAGGGCTCACGGCTCCGCTGCCGCAGCGCCAGCCGGGCCCGTGGGCGGCCTGGGCGCAGATCCGGCTCACGAGAGCCGCGCGGAGGGAAGGCAGAGCCCGGGCCCTCGGGAAGAAACCCCGTGCCCCTTCCGCGGTTCTGGTGCTCCTTCTGCTGCAAGGGAAGAGCTTTGCAGTTTGTTACTGCCTCCTTAGCAAAAAGTCCTTGAGAAAGCGCCAGTGAATTTTTAAAGAAGTGCATGGAGGCTCTCATAATCCAGACTGGCTTTAAACACTATATTTAATTTATTTATTCCTTTGTCTGGAAATGTGAAAGTGTGGGAGGATAGAAGATTACAAGGTTTGTAGAAGGCCTCAGACTGTGATGCTGGGACTTCCTCGCATATGAAATAGGAACAGCAGAGTCCATCTTATTTCCATCTTCACCCTTTTCCTTCCTGGTTTCTCCCAGCTTGGTGCTGTGCGGGATGCCTCCCTCAAGGAGGGGCCTTCTACCTCCGTGACCCCATTATCCTTAAGGGCAACAGCAGAAATTGTGGCTTTGTGGTGTGGTTGTGGGTTGTGCCACAGCACAAAGACTTCCTCTACAGCCGGGTTCTCAGTGCAGGGCCGCTGCAGTAGGAGCCGTGTGCTGATGTGCAGTTTCTGAAGGGGACGGAAAAGCCTACACAGAGACAAGCAGCTGCTGCCCAGGAAAGGTTCCCTGGCGTGCCATGCAGGAGCCAGCGGCGTGTGGAGATCGGGTGGTCACGAGTGCCTGGAGCGGCGGCGGTGCCGGCGCTGCCGAGGGAGCGAGGCCACCCGCGCGGGGCCCCGCCGGCCCACGTGGCGCCCGCCTGCGCCGCCGCCGCTTGCTCATCCCCAGAGGCCTGCGCTGCACGAGAAGCTGCTCGCAAATCCAGAGAGGGGAAAGGCTTAGCAATGCCCCTGCTATGGTAAACCAGGCCTCAAATCATCAGGCTCTTTAAACTCTGGTTTATTAGACCTTTTTCATTTTGAATATGAAACCATGAGTTGTAATTCAAGGTTTACCTAACTTAGGCAGAGGACTTAAAACAGGGTTGAACTTGACCCCTTTCGTTTAACTGATTTTTACAGACTCACATATGAGAACTTGTTAAACTTACTTCTGGCTTGATGTACCTGCTTAGAATAACATTGAATTTGGACTACTCTTTCAATACAAGATCCATAAATATTCCTGCCGAACTTTCTAAAGCAATTGATATAATGTACCAGTAACAGCTTACACTCTTGTTGTAATAATTCTTGCACTGAAACATAGATGCACAGCGCTTCACCACCTGCAACCCAAAGCATAATATGAGTGCAGCCGTTTGGAGGAAGAGCGTGATTTGTGTTCAGAAGAGACCAAAACATCTATTGGGAAGAGTGAGCAAGTGCCAGTAGATCACTGTGGGTTTTTTTGGAATGAATGCATTGGAAATTCCATTTAACTGCCTTTTGCTCATATTTATTGCTTGGCTGCGTGGGCAACCCTGCGCCCTGGAGAGGTGGCTCCCTGCGGTGCCCGTGGCGGCCGGGCATGGGGCAGGCCCCTTCCTGCGCCCGGAGCGAGCGGGAACCGCCCTGGCTCTGAAATGGCCCGTTATTATTTGTGCTGCTGCCATCTTCTGCCATAATTAATACAGATCTGCCAGGAAAGAAAATATGAACATTGAAATCGGATTAGTTATTCTACTGCCTGTTACAGACATGCATTCATTACGGAATTTTCAATTAAAAGCCTTCATATCATTTGGTAAATATTTTAGTGTATCAGGATATAGATAAATATTTGCTGTATTGTTACTTTGCTTGTTTTAGATAGGAATGAAACCTTACAGCTTTTGTATCAAGTCAGCATTAGCAGTGTCAGAGCCGGTGAGCTGGAGCGGTTGCTTGGCCCGCGCTGTGCTGGTGCCAGCGGCGTGCCGGCGGTGCGGAGCGCGGTGCGGCCGCGCGCCCCGTACTCACCGTTTCTGTCCTCCGTGCAGGTGTGAGCCCGCAGCAGCAGGTAGCGCCCGTGCCGCAGCAGAGCCGCCCGGCGCCGCAGCCCGCGCTGCTGGGGCTGCCCAGCGCCCTCACCACGCAGCAGCAGCAGCAGCAGAAGCTGAGGCTCCAGAGGATCCAGATGGAGAGGGAGCGCATCCGCATGCGGCAGGAGGAGCTGCTGCGGCAGGTAACGCTCAGTGCGCGTCCTGGGCTGCTTCAGGGGCCTGGGGGCTCCCGAGTACTTGCCAGGTACAATTAATAGCTGCTCCCATTCGCCCAAATTGACCTTGGTTTTGGCGGGAAAGGAGGCTAACAGAGAGCAGAGCCTTCATGCAACAGGCAAGGAGCATTTCCTGCTTTCTCTAACCCAGGCTGCCGGGTCAGGGCACAGGTGGCAACATTTCTTCATATTGCCATCCTTGGAAGCGGTGATGCCAAAAAAAAGGATTCAACCACTGCAGAACTATCAATTTAAGGATGGATTCATTCATTGCAGCTGTGTGTAAAACCAGAGAAGTTATCACCAATTAACCCACAGTCTCCTTGGTTAATGTAATGGGCTGTCTGTGCCTCAAGGGGAAGAGCAGAGTCCCCGAGGTTGTTTCTGACTCTGTAACTCGCAGCCATTGCCTTTGAATGCAAATCAAATCAGATTCACCTCCTAGTCTCCGATCTAGGATTTTTCCAGAGGTGGTTTCTGTGGCTGCTTGTGTATTGCTCTGTTTCTTAACATCCAGCTCTATATTGTGTAATATTGTAAAGGCAGTGCTTTGCAGGGGGTTCTGCTCCCCAGCCACATGCCGTAATATTGTGTGAAAGAGCTGTGTGGCTTTGTTTAAAGCCCCCTTTCTTTTTTTTTTTTTTTTTTTTAAACACAGCTGTTAAAACCTGCTTGTTTTTAACAATTGCAAAGGATGTGATTCCTGTGCTAGGGAGAACTGCAGCAATGATGTTGTTTTGCAAGGCTTGTTCACCAGCTTCCCAGAGAGCACAACAGTCTGTTTCCCTCAGGAGCAGCGCATGAGCTGCATTCACTCTGTCAAGGGTTTAAAAAATAAACTTTTATTCTCATGTATAAACTATATATGCCAGATAACTCCCCAGTTACACCAGTAGCACCATAGTAAGTCAATCTTGTTCTGATAGAAAGACCAAATTCAAGATGAATGCAGATGCTATCACATAGTGGGGTTTTGGAAAAGAGAGAATCGATGGGAAATGAAAATGGATGTCTGAAAAGAGTAGACTTCTTAAAATTATTACATTAGAGTAATTCTAAAAAAATACTTTCCAATAATAATTTGCATCATCTGTATTTTTTTGCACTTTAATCTCTTTCCACTTAGTATATGTATAAGAACTTTAAAGACGTTTAATTAACAAGATTAATTAACAGAAATTCACTAGCATTTGAAGTGGTTCAGCAGCACATAGCAGCACATGAAACAAGCACCAAACCACAGTGTGTTCCTGCTTCTGCAGGGCCCTCCCTGGCCACGTGTCCTGGGCTGTCCCTGCAGAGTCCTGCAGGGCTCGTGGCGCCTGTGACGGGAGCTGCGCTCAGAGCCGCTTGCGCCCAGGCTGCCTGGTCCGCTCCACGTCCCCTTCCCTGTTTAGCTCTGGAGTTCGAGAAGAGAAAGCTGTTTGGGCTTTCAGCAAGGACTGTTTCACCATTCTGGGTGGAGCTGAATTTATTTCTTACAGATTTGTCAGCTTTCCAAAGGGAAAGGGGGACCTGCTGCCCAGGAGCCCCGGGGAAAATGAAGCAGTAAGAGGCAATGCCAGTGAGCAATCCCAAGCGGGCTGTGGGAGCAGATGTCCTGCCTGCTCCGTGCCGTGGGCATGGATGTACACGGCCAGTCAGGAAAAGGCAGTGCTTTGCAGGGGGTTCTGCTCCCCAGCCACATGCACTCAATAGGTCTGCAAGCGTTGGAAAGATGAGGGGCTCAAAAGAGGCCGTGGACGAGCAGGGTGTGGGGATTCGGAGATGCTGTCTCTGCTGGCCAGCAGCCCTGCTTTTGAGCAGTACCTTAGCTCAGACTGCACTGGTGCCATCTGTGAGGCTGCAAGAGATCTCTGGTACTTTTTGACAGAGAGTGCTTAAAGATAGAGAGGCGAGTCAAGAATATGATTCTTCAGCTTGATCATCATTAGCTTGTGGAAGCACTTAAAAGGAGGGGAGGACACAACAAGTCAACAACATTGACTGCGGTTGATGTGTAGTGCCAGCGCTCACAGTAATCCCACTGGAGGAGCAGAGATGTCCAACAGTGGCAGCCCTGCGGGAGCAGGCCGCCCACGCTCCTTTTGCTTCCCAGCCCAGTTCTGACTCCAAGCTACAGGATTACGGTGCTCCAGCATGTAAAGCTCGTCATCCTGGCAGCGATGGCAGACTCCTAGAGGATGCTGGTTGTCAGTCGCCTCCGCGAGCACAAATGCCACGTCCAGGTACCAGTAGTCAAGGAGGGGTGAATATTTGCATCTCGAAGCAGTCAGCGGTTGGCACCATGTTTTCAGAAGAGATGAATATCTGAGTTCCTGATTGCATCAGGTCAGTTGCCCAGCAAGGAGCAGCAAGGCAGCAGAAAGGGCTCCAAATAGCATGTGAAATTTGCAGCTGTTTGTGTGGGAGCAGAGCAGTGGAGGGTACTGGCAAGAATGGTTGTTTTGTCAGCGCTTTCCTGTCTGTGGGAAGGCCACTCAGTGGGAAAGCTCGAGGACTGAGGAAGCCCCTGGCAGGACCAGGCTATTGGTCCTGGTGGTCACAAGATAAGTAGCTGATGGCCAGGGGTGACATTGTTTCTGAGCCCTCAGAACTGCTGGGTTAGTCTAGTGCGAGCCTTGAGTCAGAGGCCTATAAGGAGAGGCAGGGAGCTGCCGAAGTTGCGGGTGTTTTATTTCCTTGGGGACCCCTGCGCACGAGCGGCCCACTCGCTGCCGGGTGCCCCTGTTCTAGCAGCACACGCAGTGCTGCACGGCGCGCACAGAGCTGCACAGCAGGCGCTTCACACGCCCGCCAGCTTGGAGAAAAACGTCTGTTTCATTTTGGTTTTGTTTGTTTTTCTGTCCCAACCCCATCTTCATTATTGTCGAACATTCCTCAGTGAATTAATGTTAAAATGCAACACCAAAGTACCCAAAACATGAAATTCATTGTAGAACTGAGTGCTAAAAGAACACCTTAGCAAAGTATGTCTTGCCTCATCTAGTCTTCTGTCTTTCTGTCTTTCTAGTATCAGCCTTGTTTGAGTTACTGCTGTTGCTTCTTACATTTGAAAAAAAAAACAAAACAAAACTACATTAACTTAATGTGAACAGCTAAAACTGCCCATTTTCCGAGATTGGTTCACAGATTCTAGATTATTTAATTTGAAATAGAAACAAAATGATTAGAGTTATTTGACAAATGTAACATATACATAAGCTATCAATTAAAAATCTTCAGTCTGTTTATTCTTAAAAATTATTAAAAATACATCATTTAATGTAAATTATTATTTATCAGTGGATATGTTAAATTGATAGTTTGATTATAAATAAAGCACTGCATGAATGTGCACCAATATATGTTAAGCATCAGTGAGTAATTTTTCATGAAAAGTCCAGAGTGGTGCTTTTCATTGAAGAATGTAATTGCAAACATAGTAAAATATCAAAACGTAGCCAAGAAAATACATTCGTCTTTTCTGTATTGGGGGCTGTGAGGAGTGGATTTTGTGGAGAAAGATTTTCTGTGAGGTTTTGGGTAAAATGTTTCCTTTATTGTTTTCCTACAAAATAAATGGTGGTAATTGTGCAGAGCAAACTTGGTAAAACAGAGATGCAGCTTTCGTGGCGCCCGGGCTTTGGAGCCTTGTGCGGCGCGCGCCAGGGCCGCTTCCTCCGCGGAGCTCGTGGCTCGGTGCCGTGGGCTTTGCTGTGCGCGCTGCAGGGCACGGGCGCCCTGCCTGCACCAGCCACCCGTGCCCTTCTTCACATGCGTGTGAGCAGAGTCATCAGCTGCACTGCTCACAGTTACCTCCTGAGCATGCACAGACCGAACAGGGCCGCTTTTTATGCGACAAGGATTTCTGAGTGGCTGCAACAACTTTTGCCTTGTTCTTTACCCACCTTCAGGAGGCCGCACTGTGCAGACAGCTTCCCATGGACTCCGAAAGCATGGCCCCAGTTCAGACTGCTGTGAACACACCTGCAATGACGCAAGATCTGCGGCCTGTTACAAATAATGGATCGGATCCTTTCCTGAACAGGCAAGTTCGTGCCCCCCCCCGCCCAGGTGCTTGGTCCTGTTGCCCGGTCTGTACTTCTAAAGCTGTCTCTTCTAAGCAGATCCCTGCTTTGCAGTTATTGTGAACAGGGAACAGAGCCTAGTGGCTGACCTGACATTTTTCAGTTTATACTTCAAGAAGGAATCTCAAAAAAACCCAAACAAACGATAACAGATTTTTACATACCTCTATGCAGAGGATTCGGTGCCCATTGCCTTGGTATCCTCAATTCTAACTCAGTTATCTTAATTAGTTTTAGGCAATCAAAACAGTGGTTGTCAGGAGATTTATATATATATGGTGGGTGTTGCACCATGTTAGTGTCTCAGCAGTTGAGAAGAAGTCTGACCTGTTGCTGTGTCTTGTCAAACACCGTGATGAGGGACTCTCTAACCCAACTTCTTCACTGCGACTTTTTCATGTTTCACTTTACAGTGGCCCTTACCACTCCAGGGAGCAGAGCACGGACAGCGGCCTAGGACTGGGATGCTACAGTATACCAACCACACCAGAGGATTTCCTCAGCAACGTGGATGAGATGGATACAGGTATCTCATAGAGCTTAAAGTAGTTTAAAAATAACTTCTTGTTAGGACCAACAGTCTTTTGTAATTGTGCAACTGAACAATAAGCTCTCAGTTTGTGATGCAAGAAAATAGACTGTGGCTGTGGAGGAAAAGGCCGCAAAGACTTGTAGTGCCTACAAGGTACCAGAATCTACGCTCTTACCTTAGATTATGATAATATAACAAATGGGTACAAGTTGGAAAACCCAAGCTTTAATTCATGTTTTAGTATTATAGTCCAAGGTAGGACAAGAAGAAACTAGTCTTGAGTTATTAAAATTATTAAAGTTTCAGGACAAATCACTGCATCTCTTCCATTAGAAATGCTGCATTTGCCTTTAAATAGCATTTGTTCAGTTCTTCGGGTTTTGGTATGTTTAGGGTTTTTTTTTTAAAACAATGCCCTCATAGTGCTTAAAATATTGAAATAGATGACTAGGAAGTCAACTGTTTTTTTTCCTAAAGAGTGAAATTCTCCCGTGCTTCCTCACCTAAACTTCCTTTTGGAGTCATCAAGAGTTGTGGATGGTGCAGAGTGTGAGAGTGGTGGAGAAAGTTCCTGTAAAGTTCTTTTCTTGGTGACGTGCCCTGGATTGAGTTCACTCCTGTGCAGAGAGCAGGAGGTTCCTACAGGGCTGACCAGCATCGCTGTCTTTGCACACGAGTGAACTTCGAGCAGTCACACCGAGCGGGAGCTCCGAGGCCCAACCTGAACACTGATGGAAAGGGTTTTGGTTTTTAGGGTGAAACAAGGGTATATAATTAACTCCTACAAGAATATGCTTTGTGCGGGCAAATATGGTTCTGAGCTAACATTTGTAGAGGATACAAACCCTACAAGTGTTCATGGGAAAGAAGGAATATATTTTTTAATCGACTGTATTGTTTTAAATTACTTGTGAGAACCGATCAGCATTTCAAATACTCTTCTTTACTTTTCCTAGGAGAAACTGTAGCACAGACGACAATGAACATAAATCCACAACAGACACGTTTCCCTGATTTCCTCGACTGTCTTCCAGGAACAAATGTTGATCTTGGGACTTTAGAGTCAGAAGACTTGATCCCTATTCTCAATGATGTGGAGTCAGTACTCAACAAAAACGAGCCCTTCCTCACTTGGCTGTAACCATCCATTACTTAATGCCAATTCAGCCCATAATGCAATTCAGCATTTCCTTTTTCTTCTGAAATAGAGGTAGAGTATCTGAAAATCCTCAGAGGTGCAACTTGCTGCCTTAATGACTTCTGTTACATCATCTTTATGGTCAGTTTATTCTCTGCTTGAATTTGGCTGACAGCAACTTAAATATAAAAATACATATAAGTACCTACTTCTCATTAAAAACAAAAACAAACAAAAAATTTATTTTATACATCTGTTTTTGTTTGTTTTTCTTTTTCTTTTTCTCTACAGATCAGGCAGAAGTGTTTCACTTTCTGGACAGAAAGTGGGCTGTGTGTGCACGTCCGTGTCTGTTCTAAGGGTTACTGGGTAACAAGACAAACTCTTAATGAATCACACAAGTAACTGCTAGGTCACTTGGTTGAAAAACCTGCACAGCATCAGACCATAAGAGCAGTTTCATCACTATACTTATGACAATAATACAAAAGCTATTATACTGATTTTCTTAAGCTTTAAAAATCCTTTCATTATTAGTAGACCTGTGCTGTATGGAATGTAGATTAAATCTGATCCATATCAGCTATAATCATTCTCTTTATACATTTGTAAAGGCACAAGCAGTACTCTTGCAATTCCTTTTTAGTATATTACTGTATAGTTTACAGATAATAAATACTTCCAATTTGAAAGTAGCAGAAATGCTTAGTAAGTTTTACACTACTATATTCTTGTAAAATAAACCAGACTGGTACTAACTACTGCCTTTTAAAAAAAAGTCAATAGAACAAACAATTTTTAATGGATCTTAGATTTTGATGTTTATTATATTAAGCACTACAATTTTGTAATTTAACACATGAACAAATAGTTTTTATATAAGCCTGTGGCAAATATATTGAATTCAAAAATATGCTTTTAAATTCAGGACAGGAAAATGTGGCACAACGTAGTAGTATCATATGTAGTTGGAAAAAAATATTGCTTGATGTTTTCAGCAGTAATGTTTTTAACTGACAGTGTTAAACTCCACACGTAAGTGTATACGAGAAGAAAGCCAGTCGCTTTATCAGAGCAGTGTAAGCAGAGTTCTCACTTGCCTGGTAAAGTGGTGCAGTTCTTAACTCTTGTGCTTCCTGCAGCTGCTGCAGAGGACACGAGGCATGTTCTTGTATTCCTACACACTGTATGTCCTTTAAAGGCTTCTTTTATCAGGTGTTTAGGACTGAGATGGCATCAAGGACATGACGCATACAGTTCCCCTGAAATGCAAATGAAGTCCTGAAATTCTTAAATATTTTATAGTATTTATAGTCTATGAATTTAAGCTTTTTATATTGAAAATGTGCCTTTTTATGAAAGGCATTAAAACACTTCTCTGAGCTTGATCCAGGCTGTGTGGAGAAAGCAAGAGCTGTAGCACTCAGTGTAAATGTATGTTTGTCAGGTCTAATAAAAGTAATGAGATCTTACCAGTGCTCTGGAGTACTGATAAATAAGGATTTTTTTTTCCATCTAGTTGGAGGAGTGTAGGTGAAAAGGTCAGAGATGAAGTGATGGGAATATGGAGTAGATTTGGAATGATTATGTCACAACTGTAGATCCTTAGCAGGAAAGGTGGCCACAGACTGGGATATAGGGAAAGCAAACTCAGCAGTGATCAGTAGAAAATATGATAGAATTTAATACAAAAGAAATACCATGTAAAAGATGAACTGCTGAGTCCACCAAAAAGCTAAAATGAAAGCTAAAATATGCACACCAAACACTTCAAAAAGAGAGGGAAGGCAAAGACCTAGAGCAAGAAAGTTTTATTAGAAGAGTGTTGCATTGAAGAGTAGCTTTTTTCATGTTTCTTTCTTTAAATTATAAAATGGGATGTGACAGCAGAGTTGTCTGCACACAATCTAAGTACTGAATGGGCATTTTTTTTTCTTTTACTTTTTCTAGGAGGAGTGGGGAGAATATGTTTTATTATTTTATTTTTGCTAGAGTTAACCATTGAGATAGCAGAACATTATTTTTTAAAAAGGGACCGAGCAGGCCTGACCAGTGTTACTGTAATTGGGGTTAATCTCTCTCTATTTTAAAGATTGCTTGAGGTTGTAACCCAAAATGAAAAACAAGTGAGCCTGAGGTATTGTTCTTTAGTGACGTGACTGGCGGACTCTGGGATAAAGAATTGGACATTTGAGGCATCTGATTGTGATGCTTTAAACTTGCAAGGCCAGCTCTCCAGCACTGCATTTTTGGCCTAGCAAAGTGAAAGCTATTGGTGCTAGAATGATTTACAGTAGTTGTGGATCTGAGCCTGGCATGTTCAGCTGCTATCGCACATCATTAGATAAAGTCTGGAAAATCCAGTTTGTGCATTTGCTAGTAAAACAGTACTTTCGTAAACAAGATTTTTCACAATAAAACATATTCTAAGTAGATCAGGTTCTCGGCTGCCTGTGGATGAGCTAACATAGAATCATAATGGTTGGAAAAGACCCTCAAGATACATTGAGTACAGCTGTAAGCCCTTCTTCACCACCCAGCTAAACCATGTCCCTAAGTGCCTCACCTGCACCACTGCCAGGGATGGTGGACCCCCCCACGTTCCTGGGCAGCCTGGCCCAATGCTTGACTGTTCTCTCCATGGAGCAATTCTTCCTGTTGCCTACACTGAACCTCCTGTGGCACAACTTGAGGACATTTCCTCTTGTCCTGCCTGTAATCACTGTGGGGAAGAGCCCGACCCGGTCTCGCTGCAAGCCCCTTGCAGACAGCTGTAGAGAGCAGTAAAGCCTCCCCACAGCCCCCTGCTCCTCCCCACTCAATAACCCCAGCTCCCTCACTGCCCCTCCTGAGGGCCATCGACTTCACTTCTGTTTGGCTACACTGATTTTTTGTCAGCTGGGGGCCTGACTCCATGTTTTTAGCACTTACAGTGAAAGCTGATGCAACTTTCTAGTGAAATCACACGTAGAAAGCGGTTTATCAGAATTATTATTTGTAGTAGGAGACTCCATTCACCTTTCTTTGTTGTTTCAGGAGGTTAGGAGTTCAAAGATCTGAAGAAGGTAAATTTGAAACTGTTTTCTTATTACTTTGATAAAGGATCAGCAGTAGAGTGGAGCGGGAAGGTGCTGTATGAAACACAGCACCTTCCAGTGTAAAGCAACTGCCAAAATCTTAGGTCAGACCTTTACTCAATTCTGAGCCAAATCACAGCTAAGCTAAAAGCAATTCCTTACAGAATAAGCTTTTCATTCTGGAATGGAGAGCATACATCAGATAAAGTGAAGCAGCAACAAAATCTGCTTGTAAGAGTCTTTTTTAAGTTTCTGATTTTAAATAGACTTGTGGCAGAACTTCAAATATTCAAAGCATATATAATTCCTTTGAGACTAAATTTATTGATGACAATATCTCACTCTATTAGTTCAGGTTGTGCAATTACATTGATTTTACTGAATGTAAACTGTATACATTTAGTATAAATACAATAAATACGCCAGCTGCACAGTTTTACTGTTGATTGTCACTGAGAATGGCAGATATAAATACTGGTGATACAAACGTAATGGAATGTTGCTCTTTACAACCTTGTATCCTATTAAAACTATTAGAATGTAATTCAGGGAAGGACTTGGTTTGATTTTTTGAAAGGAAAGCCACTCGGGGGGAGATTTAAATTGTCTGTTTCAAATACAAGAAAATATGGGTGTTCCAACAAACTTTTTTCTAATATACTACATCCATGTATGTGCTAGTACTTTAACTTTTTTATTTACGTTTTCATTTTGTTATATGTGTGAGCATTTGTTTTTAATTTAGAATACTTTGCATACAGATTGTATGCATTAAAAGCAATCAGATCAAACTGTTGTATGCAGGGTTTGATTCTGTTTTTTATTTCTTTGATCTTGTATGTGAAAAATAAATATAAATGAATTTAAACCTATTGTATGCATATTGGCTTATTAAATTATTTCTATTTTTTTCTTTGGAGCTTTTTAGTATATGCTTTTCTGGGAACTGTGTAATGGTGCTTGTACTAAAGGTAAAGACTTTTCTACTGCAAAGAAATTTTAAGTTAAATTACTGTGACATAGCAAAAGAAATACTTTGTTTTACAGTTATGTTTCAGTTTACTAGCAGCTGCCATGGACATTGACAATTTTTGCAGTTTTACTCTGATTATTACAGTTTTACTCATGACACTTCTAAGTGCTTGCCAGAGACACCATTAGTTATTTCTTTGAGCATTCATTTGTAATTCATTAATACAACTTTTTTTTTTTTCTTACAATTTAATAAAATGATGTTCAAGCAGAAGATTTAGCACCCAGACTACTTGCCTCATATCTCCTTATCTTCTGTTTGGGGACCTAGCGCCCTGCTGTCAGTCTGATCCTTTGTACAAGTAGTTTCTCTCAATTTCTTTGTTGAGAAAATACTGCCTTCTTTTCTAGGAGCAGGCCAAAACACTTAAGTGTTCTGGGCTTTAATTTGATTATCCAGTTTTACTGTCATGGTCTGTTAGTACCAATTCTGAGGGTATTTCAGGGCTGCCTGTGGGCAGCCGGTGTTCTTGCACTCCAGTAAAGGACAATGCACGGAACCAACCGCTCCCGAGTTCTGGATAATGTTTTCCAAGGCTACTACAAAAACAACTCTGACAGGGTAGGTGAAAAGCTTCATCTATGAATTCATGACTGATCTGAAACAAACAAAAAAAAACTCACAAGAATAAAAGGACCTTTTTTTTAAAAAAAAAAAGAGGAGGTAATACCAAGCTCTTCAGTGCTCTGAAAAAAAAACAGATGAGGAATTGTCAAGTTTGCAGTTGTTTTAAAGTTATTCAGTATAATTGAGGCTAAATCTTATTGCAAAGACTTCTGGAAATGACCTGTAACGTGCATAAAAATCTGAAGGCAGGCATAATACTGTGCTCTTAAATATCTAATGTTGCTTAGGTGCTAAATGTCAGGGAGATTAGTTTTCTGATCAGAAAAATTAAAAACAGCAAAGAAGTAAAAAACTGTATAAATTATGTAAAACAGCAAATATACTTCTGTCCCCTGTATAAATCCATAAAACCATGTTAATAGTCCTTGCAGTTGCTCATCCTCCAGCACAAGAATACGATAGTAGAAATCAGACATGTGAGTGCCCAGTGTGTGATGAGACACAAGGCAGCTCCCGTGTTGAACAAGCCTAAGGAGAATGTTCCCAAGAATGTTTCAATTGACTGGGAGCATTCGGTGCTGCACTGAGCTTTGTGTTTGCTCTTTATAAGTAACCACGAGCATGGAAGGTGAGACAGAGCGCAACCATTGGCACCAGGGCTGGAGTGAGAAAGATACCTTTGTGGTTGAAGGAAAACCCGTGGTATGTGCTTTTTGGGGACAAGATTATGGCGGGTGCCATGAGCTAGGGCAAAGAGCAAGGGTCAGGGAAAGTTAAGAAACTACTCATTCCCCTTTATCACAGAAACACTCTGCAGCTCTTCATGTCTCCCTTCTGAATGAGCCTTTTCACAGGTAACAAACTTTATTTCTACAGCTACTTCACTGTTGTGCTTTTGCAATTTTATTGGTCGTGGCTAGAAAGCATGTTCTCCACAACAGACCATGCAAGCTGGTTTAGATACAGGCATCAGTGCTGCCTGAAATAGTGTATAAAATAATCTGCAAGTTTACACAAGTATCTGTCCTGTCTAGGAGACCACATGCTAAGGGTCTCCTGCATCTAGCAGATGTATAAACATACATTTGTATCAACTCCTTTGATCTGCCTGGTCTTCAAATAAGGAACAGTGCACGAATCTGATCTCTGTACTGAAAGTATGTTTTAATACCCATTCAATAGTAGACTCTACTTTTGTAGAGCCATTTTTTCCCATCATTGCAGCAGTAAATCTACAGAGGATTTAGATGCATCTTTAAAGGAAGTTTTAGTTCGATAATCAAGAACAGAACTAGAATGTGTGAATCATTTTACAGATCAGTTATGGATGTGTGCCTCCCTAGGTAATAATGATGCCTTAACTTCTGACCTGTTTTGAGAAATATGTTTGTTAATTCATAGTGTATTTATTCAGAAATACTATTCAAGTTTCTTCAGCAAACACAGTGAATATTTGTTTATAAAGGTCTTTAAGTTAATTCCTAATGGTATTAACTCACAACTTAGAAGTTATTTCTGCTCTATGTCCAATTTGTCAGCAGTTCTCTGTGCAGACTACTGCTAATGTGTCTTTTCATTTAAGACCTGTAATAAAATTGTTTGTCAGGGAGGAATTTCCTGAGATTGTGATCTACTAAAACCCCTTGTAATTTTAGAGGAAGAGTGTCAATAATATGGCCTTGCCAGACCGCAATTGATAGGTCTTTTGTCTTGAAATTTTTTTGCCTATATTCAGACAACTCATTTAGTCTGCATTACCAGCTAGTTGCTCATCCGCCAAAGACTCTACTGATAGTATTTTATTCTGAGTGAACAGTATGCACATCACTCCTTGGCAAGTCTTATCTCTACTATTATTTTTCATGGGTTCTTTCAGGAGGACAGTTGGATAATGTTATTCTTAGTGCCATATTTCAGTTAAAACATTTTGTTTCCTTCTATCTCATCCCCAAAACTCAAGGTTTTTTTTTAAATTTGCTATCCAATTCCACCCACCAGATACCTTCTAGTTCTTTAGTATGTGTTGAGCAGTATCTGATGCAATATTCCAGGTAAAAGTCTGTTAGGGCTGTTTCTTAAAAGCTTTCTTGTCATATGGTTTACAGAATTCCACTGTAATAGTCTTTTGCCATAATCTAAGTCTTCTCCTTCATGACCATGAAGCGACTGCACTCCCTTTAGTTCTCCGAGGAGAACCATAAGCCTGGGAAAGGGCTGTGTGTGCAAGCCCACACCATGCCAACACTTCCCACAGGCGCTGCTCCGGAACCCACCTGTGCTGGGCAGCCCGGCACCAGCTGTGGCCCAGGGCTGACAACAGCTTTAAACAAGCACTGCTGACCCAGGGACTGCTTCATTTCAGTATTAACTTCTTAACGTGTGTTTGCAAAATGTTTTTACTGTCTTCATTAGAAAACAAAGGAAGGAAGAGAATGAAAATGTAACATGCGTGAGAAAGGGCCAAGCAAGCAAAAGGGGAAGGAAGTAGTCTATAAAGAATGGCCTCAGGAAGGCAGAAACTGGTATAAGGATGAGAAACAGAGGCTCTGCTCACCAGAGCCCAGCACAGTCCAGCCCAAATGTGGTAGGCCAGCTTGCCAGGCCTCACACCATCACCTTGGTGTTTGTTGACAGTGGTACTTCACAAAATGTCGGCCGGACTTTGTGGCCCGGGCGCTCAGCATCCCATGACATGGCGGCAGGCAGGTCAGGCAGCCCATGCTCATCTAGCACCTGTTTTTACAGGGTGGCTGACGCCCCGTGGCCTGAGCACGCGGTGCCTCATGATGTGTCATGAGGTGCCCTGCACACTCAACACCTCTTAACACAACAGCAGGCACCCTGCAGCCTGTGCAAGCAGCGCCCCCGTGACTGAGTGTCCTGCAGCCTGAACACACAGCACCTCATGACTGGTGCTCATGTTCATGGGCACCGTGGAGCCTAACCTCCCAGCATAGCTGTGGGCACCCTGTGGCCCGACAGTGAAGCACCTCATGAAATAGGGGCAGGTGCCAGGTGCATGCACTGCCTCATGAAACAGCAGCTGGTGTCCTGCATCCGCAGTGCTTCACAGCGCAGTGGTGGGTGGTGGGTGCCCTCTGGCCTGCACATGAGGCCTCTCAGGACACGCTGGCAGGCACCCTGCAGCTTGAACACGCAGTACCTCACAACATGGCGGCAGGCATCCTGTGGCCTGAGCACATGACCCCGCACATGGCGGCAGGCAGCACCTCACAAAATGGCGGCAGGTGCGCTGTGGCCTGAGCACGCAGTGCTGCACCAAAAAGCAGCAGGCGCACTGTGGTGTGAGCATGAGACACCCTACAAGATGGTGATGGATGCCCTGTGCTCACACTGCCTCATGAAATGGCAGCAAGCACCCATCAGCCTGAGCAGGCAGTGCCTCGCAAAATGGCAGCAAGCATCCTGTGGCCTGAGCATGTAGCACCTCATGGGATGGCAGCATCATGCTGCGACCTGATCACGCAGCACCTCACAAGTTGGCAGCAAGTGCCCTGTGCATGTGGCACCCCGTGACATGGCGGTCTCCCCGCAACCTTGGCAAACACCTGATGATACGACATTGAATACCTTTTGGCCTGAATACATGGTGCCTCACAAGATGGCAGCAGATACGTGCAGATGACGCCTCACAAAATGGCAGCGGGTGCCCCGCACTTGCTGTGCCTCACAAGGTGCTGGTGCCGTGCACGCCCGGGGCCTCAATAATGACAGCGGGCGCCCTGCGCACACAGCGCCATGGCAGAGCGCGAAGCGCCCGCGCGCCGTGGGGCTGCCGCACAGGGGCCGCTCGCTCCTTCTGCCGAGAGCGGGGTCGAGGCTGCACCCCGCGAGGTCCCGTCTGCGCCGCGGCCAACGCCAGCAGAGCAGCGGAGACACAAGCAGGTAGGAGCCGGCGGCGCCGGGCGGAGCGGCTCTAGGCGCAGGGGGGGGCCCGCGGGCCGGGGAGAGCCGAGGGGCTCGGTGCGACCTGCCGGGGAGGTGGCGGCCGCGGCGCCGGGCGGAGCGGAGTGGCCCGGGCCGCCCTGACGGGCTCGGAGGCACGAACGTGTCGCGCAGGGGCGGCTGGGGCTCGAGCGCCGTGTTTAGCGCCGCGTGTTTAGTGACCGCTCCTAGGAACTGCGGGCTGCCTCGTGCGCGGCCTGCCAGAGCGGTAGGCACGCCGTTTGCAGCCGCTGCTGGGGGGCTTCCCCCCTTCGTGAGCCACCCGCTCTGCTTGGGGAACAGGCTGGGGGGCCGGCGAGCGGCGCAGGCCGCAGCAGCCCCCGCGTGCGGCCGGGCGCGGCGAGGGGGCAGCCCTGCCGCTCGGCCAGGGCGCTGCGGCGGCCCGGGCTGCTGCACGGCGCCGCGGGCACGGTAAACCGTGCCTGTGTCTGGCCGAGGGTTGTTTCACGGGGAGGGACAAGAAACACAACTTGGCAGGTGAAAACTTGAGAGCTGTTTTGCTGTCTTTTATATATATATGTAATGATTATTCATTCCCCTTGCTGTGGTGTCTTGTGTCCATGCCGTGGGGTAAAGAACCCACCTCTACGTAGCAGCTTCCTCACGATCCACAGTAGGGCTCGTCCTGGTGTGTTGTGTAGTTTTCCTTGTTAGCTAGAGCTTCTCTGGGTGACGTGGGGTCCGTGAAAGCGGAGCTGAAGCCAGTCTGGGGCAGTTGGTGGACATCTGAGTGAGCTGGCAGTCCAGAACGGGGCGAGAAAATGTCTTTGGTTTCTTTCTTTGGCTCTTGGCTAATGTGGACATCTCAAAGGAAGCACAAATATCTGTAACTGTGTATTTGGTATTTCCTAATTTTAGAAACAAGGCTTTTGCAAACAGTTGTCAGTTCAGTTACGCCTTATATTCTGACAGATGACACTGTGCTAGTGTTAGTGTTGTTCCATTCTGCTTTTTGGATAAATTCAATGTAATACAGAGCTCCATCATATAGTTTGTAGCATATAGTTTAGCTCCACAGACTTGTCAGGCTGAGTTGGGTTCAAAATCGCATCCACATACTCGATGTGCGTATACGTTGCAGTCAGTGAGTGGGCCATGTGCTTTCCCTTAATGCAAACGTTGAGCTGAAGGTGCCCTGCCCAAAGCATCCTTATACAGCTTTCACTGAGCAGCCAGTTTAATGAGTGAATAATGAAGCTTCAGATGATGTGCTCATCCTTGAGGTTTGCACAACGGGTACTGATATTTGCCCCTTTAAGCTACCAGGGTGTCGGTGTCTACACTTACATAGAAGTTGGCATTTGTGTATGTTAAAACTGCACCCCTTTCAGCTGATGCCGTGTACTGTACAAGTTAGGACTGCTGAGCTCTGCTTTAGCCTTTTCAGTTCCCTGTTGGAGGTTTATCTCTTGCTGTCATCCAATGCTGCGGTTGATGATGGTCGAGGGGAGCTCTCAAATGTTAATCCCAATAGGACAGAGTTAGGGACACTGCTGAGCTGCTTGTTTCTGGCTGTACAGTGCCTAGAGGCCAACGTGCAAATGCAGCTCAGATCGCAAGGTAAAATGTGTGTACCTGGTCTCAGTATCTGCTGGATATTAGCCCGTATTAGAAAACTCCATGCGGGTGGGCACCTCAGAAACACTTCGCTCATTTGGACACCCATTGTTTTTGTTTTTAGGTCACAGCTTCCCATTCTTAGCCCATCTCCTCTCTCTTCTATTTATTATTGCATCAAACTTGTTTGCTAAGTACTAAACCTCTTGTTGAATGCTGATGGGAAACATTCCATGCTCCCAAAGGCTTTATATATACAAAAAGACAAATGCAAGATGAAGTGCTGCACAGCTGCTAGCCACAAATGAAAGCAGAGATGTTAGATGGCAGCGTTGTTGGGTGGTGGTGTGAAGGGTGCGCTCGAATTCCCCTGCAGTGCCGCAGAACAGGTGGGGGAGGCAGCTGTTTCTGGGGAGCTTTTAGAGAATTTTTAAACTCCCTTGCACCATGTAGCTTTAAGGCCCTTCTGCTCTTGTTAATGTAACTTTTAGAATTAAATCTACCTGTTTAACATTATTGTTCACACCAGCTTTCAGTGCTTCTGAATTCTTGAAGATCTTTATATGTCTCTGGGTGTAGATATGGAGAACATGAAATACTTTTTCAGAAATCACGGGCCACAAGCATTGCCTCAGGAAGATAGTGTTAGGGAAAATATCTGGCAAAAGCCTTGATGAAATAGAAATCTTGAAAGAATTAGTCTGACAGGCCAGTTTGTGGAGCTGGCAAGTTGAAAATTCTTAACAAGTACATCAGCTTGTGTGAATCCCTCAGGCTTCCTTCCCAGTCCTCTTGCTCTTTCCTTGGTTACTCTGGGAAAGAGAGTTTTCTTTCTATAATTTAAAAGAATTTTATTTAAAAATATATATTTACCTGTCTCTTTTATAGATAGCACTGTGCTAAACACAGCTAAATACAATCTTTGCAAGAAGAGGGATAAATAGACTATACACTCATATATATAGATGGGAAGTTTAAAGAAAAGGAGGTAGGAGTTGCTCTTCTCGACTAACTGGGCATTGTAACTTGTGTTCAAGTCAGTAATTCTGAGCTTTGAGAACATTGTGGGGAAGGCTTGGGGAAGCTCAGCAAGGACAGTGAGTAGTATGTGACTTCCCAAGTGTCGCGTGGGTCACGAGAATCACAAACACCGTTTGTAACCAAGAGGTTCTTTATAAAGAGCATTTTAATCATAGCTGATCTGGTAGAGATGAGTTGTTGCTTTTCACAATACATCATAAAATTTTACACTTACAGGTGGTACTTCGATTCGATAAACCTCAAAGGAAAGCAGATGCCACTGCACTAGAGCTGAGCTTCTATCAGCAACTTTAAGTGATCACAAGGCAAAATTAATTTGGAGAGAAAACAAGTATTTTGCCTGAGAATACTGTATTTTCTAAATGGAAGGTTTTTTACAAAAATAAATATGAGTGTGAGAGTTGAATAGTGCTTATTTTATTCCTTAATGAGTTGCAAGAAGGCCAGAAGGGAAGTCAGGGGTTCATAACTTCAGCAGAGGAAGTGCCCTTCATCCTGATCTTCTTAGCCAGAGACGGTGCAAGAGAGGTGCCTTACAGCACTGTTTCAAAAGGGAGTCTCCCAAGAGTTTTCTACAATATTTTTAGACAGCTCCATCTCCCTGGAAAGGACAAAACACATAGGTAATTTAGCACTTGTTGTCCTGTAACTTTTAAAGGATTTTACTATTTTTTTGGAGATTGTGGGAAGCAGGCAGATAAATCCCATAAATGTTTGGAAGGACCAAGACGATGTTTTCAGCATGTACCCGTAAGGTTTTAACGCTACTCAATCTACAGAACGTGGTCATAGTCCTGTTTCAGGCTGTCAGCCTCAGATGTATCAATACACAAAGTGGTAAAAGGGAAACAGAACTACTTACCCCACAGCATCCACAACATTTGCAGTCCCCGCAGATTGTTCCGAAGAGCCCGTTCACCACCTGAATGCCACAGAGTATTACTTGGATCCCACTCATGATTAGCAGCAAGGAAAAGAGGGTCAAGTTCCAAGGGACTATATTTTCAGGTGATTTACACTTGTCCCACATTGTGTGGTTGCTCAGATAATCCCTGTGTGTGAAGGGAAGAACAGAGCGGTTAGGAAGGGAGCACTGGTAGCTCGCACAAAAGCTGGCCTGCTGCGGCCTGCGAGTCGGCTCTGCGACGCTCTGACGCGACCCACGCCTGTTACTGGAGTGCTGTGCTAAACAACTGCACTGCGATCAATACTTAGCACGGCATTGGGGTTTTAGTTCCTAAATCCACTGAAGAAATCCATTTCAGAAGATAACGCACGAGAGAGGAGCAGAAAAAAGTCTGCAAGTTTTAAATACAATCAAATACTTCCTGGTATTTTGTGGTAAGAAACTGTCAGATAAGATCATAGCCAGGTATTTGCCAAACCTACTGCATTTGTCCCTGCTGGTGTCTTTTGTCTGAAGTATCTTCCTGCTGATCAACGTCATTTTAGTTATGCTGTTGAATGGAGCAGTGCTGACATCCAGTGGCACGTTAAGCATGCCCGGAAAGCACACACATACTGGAGGGCTTCCTAGGGAACATGGAGTCTCCTATAGCTCCCCCATGATGAAAACCCAGGGCTTTTGTCTTTATAGTTACATGTGTTAAAGCTGCAGTCTCTGTTGGGCATGCAGTTCAGCGCACCAAAATGCGACCGTGAACAAGGAAGCATCAACTTACATGTTTGTCTTCAATTTACATTGCAGGGAAAATAACAAAGGACATAGCAAAACAGTATAAGAGAATATGAACTTTTTTTTTTCGTGACAAATCATGGAGTGCTACAAAATCAGTCATGTCTGGCCCAATGAGCAGAAGAGAATAACCTTTGTTGCTCTTGATGCCTCAAGTAAAGAACAGCAAACTGATTTAAAAGTATTCTTCCTAATTTTTATCTTCGTATTTTAATTTAAATGTTCAACCTCTGAGTATATTTCCTCTGGATTTTCTTAATGCTGCTTTGTTTTCCGTGTTTCTGGTGATTCTTGACTGCAGCTAAACATTATGGTTGAAATAAAGCATATCTTTATAGAGATTCAAAATTAGGCTTAAGCAGTTGGTTTCCCACCTTCACTGGTCCCCAAACAAATAACATGTAGCTCATGTAGAATACAACATTAGAGCTCTTGGCAACTGCGCCGTTAGCAGTGACTGTTGTTCCCAGCACCTCTCGGCAAGTGGTGCGTGTGTGTGAACACAAGCCTTTTCAGCGTCAGAATAAAATGACATAAATATTAATTCTGTGAAGATGGTCAGATCTCAATACGGAATGCCACAGCTGGCCATTTTTCTCAAATTCAGCCCTGTATACTGCTTATAATCCTAAGAATAAACTGGAACTCCGTGCACTCCTTCTGTTGGATCCTTTGAAACCCAGTTATTTCAATTGGATGTGTTACTACTTGCACCCTTGTACTTGAATCTTAGTTAATATTGCTGTGCATTGCTGGTTCTGCTAAGAGCAGCTGTATTTGAGTGACAAGTACTATAAAATTCACATTTTTACACAAAAGGTTAATCATACTACATACTTAAAGTGTAAACCATTTTATTTTACTTCTCCCTAATTGTCTTTCCTTACCCGTTCTGGAAGGGATAGTCCCACTGTTGCCCAACATTGCATTTAGGGCCTTTGTTTAGGGCTACTGCTGACAAAGCAAAGCAGTATCCAGCTCCTAGAACTCCAATTGCAGCAAATATTATGGAAGAAAACATCTGAGAGAGAAAAAAATAAAGTTAGTTTTGTTGTTATTCCATTGGTGAAATGTGCACTATTAATGTGAATGCACGTGCTATAAACTCTGCTTAGTCAACTCCTGAACATCTAAAAATCCTTTATTATGTAAAAACTAATCAGAATATAATAAATGTCTGCACTGGTATTTAGAGGCTTTGAGAGTACTAAAGGTACTTGGTGCTGACGCTCTTATTTAGACAGCATTTAGTCAACAAACTTGTTGAAAGTTCCCTGTTTCATTTAGAAGAGGTGCTTTCTTTCACAAGAAATTTTAAGGAAAATTGAAATCCTGGAGCACTTGTGGCATTAAAAATAAAAAGTCAACACTGCCTTTAATGGTTACTTTTGGCATCTTGGTCATAGTTGGATCCTTCAATTTTATTGTGCCTTCCTAAGTCCCTCTTCAAGTGTCATTATAATATATCCTTCTCGCCTATACTTGTCCTCATCAGCTAGATTTAAGAGAAGGGTGTCTTTGTTTTCCTGGCTTTCCATTAAATATTTTTTTGCATATGTAAATATATAATAAATCATGCAAAAACTATTGCCTTACTTGAATTTTGAAGCATTTAGCTTATGCGTACTAGTTTATAGGTAGAGTGTAGGAAACTCTTAGGAAGATATTACAAATAGTACATTGTGAAAGAACAGCAGCTATTATGTGCTAGCTTAAAACAGCTTTAGTTTCTAGGTGAAATACTCAGTTGTCCATCGTTTTTGGCATTTCCCCTCCAGCTGCCTCTATAGAAACTTGTTTTTCCTTATCTACCTCTGAATACATTATTGCTCTAAATATATTATTGCTTGCTTCTCCCTTGAAAGCTTCCTCCCAGCACCCCCTCCACAAATATCCCAAAAAAGGAAACGCTGCCCCTGCTTTTGGGTACTGTGGGATGATAGTGTCATAGAGCAGGGCACCTGGGAGGGCCTCGTGGAGGGGTGGATAATCTCACAGTCGTGATTCTTTTTCCATTAATTTTCTTTTGTTTTTAATTGAAAAACTGTTGCTTTGTAAAAGACAGACTTCTGCCAAGAAGAATGCATCTCAACTAAAGGAAAGACTTTCCTAATAGAGATAGATGCATTTATTAGTTGTCTCACTTCGAAACAAAAATGTTTGAAAGGTTTACTAGTGTCTGAAGGTGCCCATTTCAAACCTTCCACTCATGTGAAAGGAGGCAATAGCTTCAAATTCCAACATGCTCTGACCTCACACGTGACTGCTTTCGGCAGGACATTGGACTAGGTGATCTCCTGAAATCCCTTCAAAACTGAAATTTTCCATGAACCTAATAAAATGCAGCCCATTGCATGGATGTGCAATGAACTGGCAGTGTAAGAGAGCTTGTGCAACTGTCAAATTAATACTAAAGCTGCTGACCAAAAAATGATCAAAGGGAGAACTATTACACTGGGCAAAACCGAGCGGAGGTTTTGGTTCAGTTTCATCCATGGGGAATACATTCTGCTAGCAAAATGCGAAGCCGCACTAAGGTTAGGGCTCAGCGTGAGAGGAACAGCGCATTTGGATGCTGCTGTTTCTGCTTCCCAGGATTTGAACAAACCTGCCAGGCTTTGGGTCTCACTCCGGCCTTTCCAGTCTCTCGATGACTGCGAGCACAAGATTTCTATGCCCTGATTGGTAACAATTTACTTCTTACTTTTTTTCCCTAAATTTCTTTAACTTACCGCAAACCTCTTTCCACAGCTCTCATTCCCACAGCAGCCACAGCAATCATTATTCTTAAGGCCCAAAAATACCAAGGCAGGAAAGATCATCTACCAACAACAGAAATAAAGTTTGAATTGGGATGATTTCAAGTTACATTTGCTTTTAAATACAATTGCTCTAGTTATTTTTTATCATTAAATTAAATTTCTTAGAGCAAATTTCTTAGCTTATAACTATCATTTTAAGAGTTGGCTGTTGTTAGATACCTTATAACAATTGTCGCAAGTGCAGGCACTTATATATAAAAGTGAGAAAAAAGCAATAACGTAAAGTCTGGATTTGGACGGGGAGAAAATGAGAAGAACTGAATTTGTACACTCACCAGTACACCAGATCCCACGATTCCTCCGAAGTACCAGACCTCATCTGTGATGTGCTCGTTATTGTCAACCACTTTTCCTCCAGGGAAAAACAGCAAAATGTTAGCGAGGGTACATAACACAGCTAGGGGGATAAGAGTGATTCCTAAGCACTTAGCACACTCTCCAGTGCACATGGTTATTTAAATAAATTGCAAACACAATTAAAAACAAAGAAAAAATCTCTCTGGGCTATAGCTGTGTTATAAAAAGGAGCTTCGCAGCTTATTTTACAGAATCCAGCTTCTGTGCCTGTAGAGCCCGTGGGCTGCAGCACCGTCTCCGAGGGGAGCGTTCTGTCGGTAATGTGCTGCCCTCCCTATTTATAAGCTCTCACTGCCGTGATGTCAGTTTTTCTGAATCTCCATAAATGAAATGGCGTTCCGTTCATTTTACCATGACAGGCAATAACCTCTGTTAATGTTCTACTAATGTGGATGAGGCACTTGGTATCGGAGTTGAGGTCCTGGGTAAATATCCTTCGTAGTTTGGGATCATCATTTTTGTAATACGCTGTTGGTCTTCACACTTCAAAATATTTTCCAGAGACTGAAACAAAAATGTATAATAAATTGGCTTATGTTAATGACAGCCATATACAGTGGAGAAGTTCTAGTGCATTATATTTGGGAAGGTTAAGCTAATAATTTATTGCTTTAGTAACTACTGATTTCCAATATATATATATAGATTATTAAGGAATATATGAATACATTATTATCACATTCATGATTATGGAGGCAGTGCTTTGCATCTGATATGTCTGGAGAGAGTTCAAAAACGTTTCAGTGGACACTGTGCTTGTGCTGTGTCATTTTGTGTTCCCAGGAAGCCCTGCATTTCATCTACACTAAAGCAAAATATGTCCTTAGAATTATGCTACATGTGGCAAGCAGATGTCAGGGTTGAAACAGAGCCTCATTGTCTTAACATGTAGCGTTAGCTCAGGGTGCCCATACGTAACAAGTTAGAAGGTCATAGCCATGGTGCTTATGCACCTTATATGCCCATAATTATAAGTCTGCAGATGCTGACATAGTACCTATTTTGGCAGCATTTCCCGCTAGAGAGGCATGAAATGTCTGTAGGGTGCAGAACACATCACCCAGAGCCAGTCTGCAGATGATGTCTGAGCAGCATGAGGGCTTCTGTGCAGATGGGATGGACTGAGCCCGCCGTGGTCAGCGCAGCTCCTGCCTCCCTTGCCGAGTCATTGGCTCAAGTTGCAGACTGCATCTAAGCAATGCAAGTGAATTGACAGATGACTCTCCTTGTTCCAGCATTTTTTAAGTCAGCTCCCATACCTCCTGTTATGTTCCTGTAAATGTGTTTGTGAAAGCAGGAACCTCTCTGGGGAAAAAGTAAAAATAATAAAAAAGAGAGTTACTAAGCAGATCTGAGACAGTGTGTCCATGAAAGGGGCAGCCATCGCTGCTGCTTCCAGCAAGCATCTGTGCTGAAGCGGGCCCTGCTGCATGTGCCAGGTGCTGGATTCCTTCTCTTTCATACTCGAACTTGGCAAGCTGTGCTGCAGGCCTCGTGCTCCGGTAACCTGCGTGCCGGTCCCCGCGCCTGGCGAGCGGTGATGGGTGCTGTTCTGTGGGGCTTCCTGGGCACAGCGTGCGAATTCCAGCTGCTTCTCTCGGGTGTTGTTTCTCTCGGGGCAGCGTTTCCTCATCCTTCCTGGTCTGCCTGCTCTGTATCCTGACACCGCAGCTTGGAGTGAAGGGCCTGGCTCGAAAGAAATCACCAGCATCTGTTTCTTTGGTACCTCCACGGTATCTGACTGTCATCTGGATGAAGTCCAGCCATAGTGATTCCGTGAAGACAGAACCGGGCCTTGTGTGCATCACCGCAGGGAATGAGAGGCGAGCATTTCTCATTCGTTTTGCTTGGAGTGTTATGGCGACTGTATGAGTAACATGTAGCTTGGGGGAAACGAGGAATTTTTCAGGTGAATTCTATGAAAGGTTGTGTGTGTGACAGTGTTAAGAGGTGTGTAAAATCTGTCATTTGGAGCAGTTCAGCTCTCATTCAGCATTCCGTCTTTAACATGAGCCTGAATCAGAGGTCTTAGAAAAGACAACTTTATGTTGCTTAGATATTATACTGTTATGCTACTTACATATTACAACGTTAAAGTATTTTTTATTAACTAGCTGATAAGTTAATTGTAGTATAATTATGTATTCACAGTCCAAACTCCGTTTACACGTCATTGGATGGCTCTGTAATTGAAGTATTAGGTAAACTAGCTGATAAAGAGATTAGTCTGATAAAAACACACATCCATAAATCTCAAAGTTTTTTGATTGAAATACGTTTGGAAAGAAGGAGACTAGAGTAGCAGGTTGTCACTTCTGGTGTTTTGCTGTTACTCTGTTTGACAGTAGCTTGGGAGCTTTGCACAGCACAGTGTAGTGCTGTAGTAGCAGCGACAGACAACTATGGCAAGCAACTAATAGCAAAGATACCGAGAAATGTTACAGTGTAATAAATAAGAAATTATGCCAAAAAATGTCCTAGGGAAACCCAGCCTTCGTCCTAGCCCTTATGCTGTGATAGCGTCTGCTGTTCCTACTTTTTTTACCATTGCTTTATAAGGAAGCTCTGTCATCTTAAGTGATATACAATTAATACCTCATGCGTTTGAATCCTGGATGGATGAAACACTGTAAGAATTATGATGAATACTGAAAGAGGAGATCACAGTAGCACCTTCTGCCCTCATCACTGGCCTCCCGGTAGTCTAAAATGGAATAACATCAAAGGTTAAAACTCTAAACTACATTTTGAACGATCTATTTAATACTGTAGAATCACATTGCTAATGTGACCAGTTAGGAAGGTAGAGGAGTTTTTGTTGGTAGTCATTGGTCACATACTGCTGTCAACAAGTGCACACCTCTCTGCCCTGGTTGTGATAAATCTCTCTGTTCCAGACTCTTCACTGCAGGTAACAGCGCTGTGCCCTTGGCTTGGCCATGGCATCTCAGCTCCAGTTCCTTTCCCGGAGGTCGCCTGTGGTCTGTACTCAAGGCTGTGTTGCTTCGAGCCAGATGCTTGCTACAAATATTGGTCTTGGTAATCACAGTTTGATTTTGCTCAAATAGATGAAAGCAGCTTAACATGTACTTTAAATGCATTTATTCATTTTTAATTTTAGACCTCTGTATCTTGGTCAGTTCTTGATTCAATGACTGAACTTGTTAGACAGTTATGACCCAAGGTGGATCATGCTTTTGTGATTTTTTTATAGCTACTTCCCTATCTTAAATATAGTTCTTATATCTGGAGTTTCATATACTTTTTTTGTTAGAAATTCTGATCATTCTTTCAGTTAAAACGGGGAAAATTTTACCATTAATGTACTAGCAGCATTGGATTTCCAGTAGTCTAACTGAAACCACACCTGGTGAAGTCTGTGCTCCTGCATGTAAATTTGTGTGTTTATATGGTCACTTATTGATCTTAAAAAAAAAAAAAAAAATACAGAAGGAACTTCCTGCATAAAACAGCCCTGGAAAGTTATGTTTTCAAGAGCACATATTAACGCTGTGTTATATTTGCTTTCGCGTTGTGTCATTCCAATGCAGAGTAGAGATGGACTGGCTGACTCTGGAACAAGTTCCATTTCTTAGGAGAAAGAACAGAAAATAAAAGGCTTAGGGATGTCTCGCCGTAGCTCTGCGAGCAGTGTGATGAACACGAGTATGCAGAGCAGAGCAGCAGAGCAGAGTGCACCCCTCCCTGCTCGCTGTCCAACCAGCCTCGGCTCTGACGTCTGTGGATGTGGACTGTGTGGGGGAACGCGCCAAGAAGGGGGCTCCTTGGTGGGGCTGCCCACACCCTTCACCGGGGAGAAAGTAATGCCCTCTTCTACTGCAGGCTTCCCCGTGCAGTCCCAAGGCTAGCCGTGTGCTGAGACATGCAAAAGCAGGCAGGAAAAATGTCCCAGGGAAAGCCATGGCTTTGAGGGGTTCCCTTTCACTGGGCTTTCCCCTCGCCCTGCCATCACACCATCCCGCTGCCCTTGAGGACAGGCTCATACCAAGCTCCCCTGGTATCTCCCAGGACCTTTGTTCTGTTCTTGACATTTCTGTTGAGATAAGAGCTTGTGACAAATGTAGCTTGGCACAGGTGGGGTTTTAGACTGCACAGGAGTATCATTGTGAATATAGCAAAGCAGAGCTCGCTAGTGAGGAATATTTATTAAGAGCATTGTGCATGGAGGCACGCTAGAACTAAAAGAAGCCTGGCTTTGTTTCCTTAAAGCTGGCAGCTTGAAGTGTTACAAAAAATCTGGATTTAGCTATGAATGATGAAAAAATAATACAGAACTTCATATACAAATTGGATTTAACAGTTTTGCTGTAAATCTGCTTTATACTTCATTGGATCCTTACTGTTCTTCAATCATGTTATGTTACTTTCCATCTTACCATCTTACCAAAGAGGCATCTCCTCTCCATTGAGCTGCCCATTCATCAGTTTCTCCCACAAATGAGCTTTTTTTCTATAGGGAACATCTGTAAAGGTTTCAGTAAACCCAATCCTGCATTCTCCTCAAGACTTACTTTAACAATGGGGTCATTAGGTAACTGTCAACCTGTAACAGCTAGGCATGAGGCCACTAAGAAATCTCTGCCACTTCTCTGATTTCCATTACTTTAAAGTAAGTATTGCTTCTTTTTTTTTTTTTTTTTACTGTTATATTTGCTTAGTCTTGTAAGATATATTTTTTAAGTTCTGTTGAAGAAAATATGTTTTCTTGCATATTGCTCAAAATCCTTTTCTTGTAAACCACAGTCCCTGAAAGAAAACGGAGCCTCATATCTACTGTGGGCCAAATAAGTAGCACTGAAATATGGTTAATAATGAATATTGATGTCCAGATTTCCATTTCAAACTTTCTGGTTTTGCTCTGAGTTTTGTCAAAACTCAATGATAAAAATAATCAGAATTTCTTTGATGTCGAGGACTGCCTGTAGTCACAAATTCCCATTGTCGCCAACAGCACACAGCTGTCTCACATCTTCATTTCGAGTATAATTTCATTTTTCTTCTTCCTCTCAACATTATAGAATTAGATATTCAAGCAAGAATTGGCCTGTGAGAACCATGCCATTTTCTTGAAGCTTGAGGAACAGATCAGTTTGCCTCATGTTTCTAGTTTTGTTCTTTACAGAATGAACTGGTTTTCAGGGGAAGCTTAATTGGCTGCTATCCCAGCCATGGATTTTGCGTGAACTTCCTCTCCTTTCTTCGCATGCCTTGCCGTGCTCCCCCCGGTGCGTTTCCAGGGGTCCTTCAGACCACTTGGGTTCTGAAGGGGATCTCTGTTGCAGACACGTTAAGGAACGGTGGGAATGCAGCAGATGCTGCTGTGGCTGTGGCCGCTGCGCTCAACGTCACGGAGCCGGGCAGCACCGGCTTGGGTGGAGATTGCTTCTGTCTTTACTACGATGCAAACACGAAGCGTGTGCGTGGGCTGAACGGCAGGTAAGTGCCAAAGGGAAAGCGGAGCGCGCCCCTCGTGTCAAACACCAGTGCATGTGAGAGAAAAGTGCTCCTGTGAATCCCTTCACTTGGGCTGTGTGGGAGCAGCTTGCGGCCTGAAAGACTCCAAGTGCAAAACAGTAAATGCTGCAAGTTTAAGTGGAGTGGTTTTGCTTTTACTCTGGCCCAGAATACCTGCTTTTCAGATCTTTTTTTTTTTCTAGACTTGGTGAAGAGTTGAGGGAGAGGAGGTAAGAGAGAAGTAGCTCTTCATTCCTGCCGCTTGCTGTGTGTCTGACAAACACCATTCCAGCAGGCTCCTGTGGTAGGGAGGAGCTGTGTGGTTGGGTCAGCCTTAAAGGGAGTCTGTCCCAGTTCTGCCCCTGCTCCTGCTGGGCATCCTGCCTTTGTGCTGTCCTGCTGCTGCCCGGCGGCGCTGATCAGAGGGTCTGACCGTGGCTCTGCCACTGCGTCTTCACCCAGCCCATCCTTGTGCAGGACAGGGCTGCCCTACGGACACGCTCGTGCTAAAACCCCTAAGGTGGAAATGGCTCTTGTGGCTCAGAGAACAGTAACAAACTTGCGTTGCAGGGGGAGATTCCTACAGAGAACAAGAAGAGCATATTGACCTGTTACATTATTGATAAATATCTGGATGTAGATGGATTCAGTTATAGTCCTAGATCAGCTATCTGAAAAGAGGGCAGGTCTGCTTGTGGATCAGAAACTAGATTGCAGAGGGAGGCAGACTGAAGAAAGACGGAAGCATTACCTTCTTTGGAACTCGAAATAGGTTATTCCTGTTTACTTGTGGATCAAATCCAGAGACTAGTGACTATTATTAGTTTTTCAGTTTGTTCAAATTTAAGAATTGCTATGGATCTAATCTTCCAAGCTGTATGTACTTGGAGGAGACTCTGTACAGCTTGTGATTGACAGCCAGAATATTACTCTTTACTAAGTGGACTTTATTCAGTTTGCTGTGAGGCTTGGATATTTACCGCCTCATATTTTTAATGCCTCAAAACAAGAATGTTTTGAACTGGTTGGTTCATCTCCCATGCTCATTACACCAGGGATATATTTGTTAAGAAGGGGGTTAGAGTCCATATTTACACCTCATTTCCTCTTTAGTTGTTTGTTTAACTTCCTTCTATTTGAATTCTGTTCAAATGAGAGATTTTCATGACTGAAGAGAGTATTTTCTTCCACCTTGAACTCATACGGAGAAGTTAAAATGGAGAAGTTAAAAAGGAAGCAGCCAATTGAAATTTGAGCTTGATAAGACCTGGAGGATCTGACAAGAATATTTGCCCAGGTGATCCCATTTTGTTTGTGGGAGATGAGTGAGGACAGCGACACTAAATATTCCATCAGCAACATGAAGGATCTGGATTTCACACATAAGATAGAAATGAAGCCACTGGAAGCACCGACATGCAGCACTTAGGCCAGTCTTTACGCTCTTTTGCCACATGACCAGCAGGCTGTTTTCTGTCACGTTACATGTGTGCTTCTGTCTGCTTTGCAGTGGTAGATCTCCAAGGGCACTGACTCTTGAGCTCTTGAAAGAACAAGGATTTGATGAAGCAAATCCACTTCCTCCGCTTCATGCCCATAATGTCACAGTTCCTGGTGCAGCAGCTGCCTGGTGTGATGCTGTTTCTCTGTATGGAAGCAAAAAGGTGAAACTAAATGAAGGTGTCCAGTGCACCTGCAAATTCTTATAGACTCCCAGTATAAAAAGTTACGCTGCAAGTGAGATTGTGATGTTTTTAATAAAGCTAGGGTTTTACTAAAATGTAATAAAATATTAAGGTATTTATTGTAATGTACTGTTAACCTACAGAAGGACAGTATTAATGACAGGGGAACTTGAGTGCAAATATTATTCACTCAGCTTTTGGCTATAGTTCATCCGTTACAAAAATTACAAAATAGCTCAGGATCAAGACTAGGTGCGGAGAATTGAGCCTTGTGGCTTGATGCTGTCCTGAGTTCTTTTAATTACAGAAAAAAAGATGGTAGATTCCACATTTTTGCCTGCAAGCTTCGTGGTATATATTTAATTAAATTTTTAAATGGATGCTGTGGGGTTTAGTGCATGGTGATGTTTCAGACATCAGACTAGCAAGTTACTTGATGTAAGTGACACTATTTTGTACTGCCATGTGATTTCGATACCATTTGATCATAGCAAGAAAGTCTGGTGGCTGATTTGAATGGCTGAGATGAAGGTTCCAATAGTGCTGTATCAGTATTGTCACCAAGAAGGTAAGGCTGGACAAAGAGCTTCCCTGAGCAGATGCAGGCTTGTTAGTGCTGTTGTAAGTAGTTACTGCACACGTTAAATAATAGTCAGAGTCTATAATTTTTTTCTAATTTATACCATTGAGGGCAGTGCTCCAAGCATGTTTTTCAGACAAAGTGCCATGTTAATATATGCTGTTCCTGTGCTCATGTGCTGAAAGTTTGGGTCTTGGAGAGTGTGGGCTTATTTTGTTATAACATAGAAACAAAACCAGAAGTTATGCAAGTACATCCATGGATCTGGTTGTATACAAATCATAATTTTCCTCTGGATAAATGTGTTGTTTAAGTTAAACTCGCATAAATTTTGTAATATGCTACATATTGTACTATGCAGTAATTCAAAAGCAATCTTGCATTCCTTTCCTGATCTCCCGTAGCTCTCTCTGAGCCAGCTGCTACAACCTGCTATTGAACTGGCTGAAAGAGGTTTCCCTGTGGCAGAGATTACCGCCTACCACTGGAAACGGGATGCTCATGTTCTGCAGTCGCTTGGAAATAAGCATGGGAAGGAGTTACTCATTGATGGCCAAGCACCACTGCATGGGCAGGTTTTCTCCAATCCATTTTTGGCTAACACTTTTAAGGTAAGGAACGCACTTTTTGGGATACCCAAAACAATGTGAGTCGTTTTGCTTTGTTCTTCTGAATAAGTGAAATATTTTATTTTTAATTATACATAAAGATTCTAGATATCCTTGCAGATACAGTTAGATATCCTGTATGTATCCATGGTTCCCACTGACATTGGTGGAACCCTTGTTGCAGAGGGAGTGAGATGGAGTTGTTTCACTCAAGTCTTTCTTCATGCACGGTTAGACAATGTGTGATTTATATGGGATTGTGCCCACCACGCCTTACACTGCTAGTGGCTTGAGGCTTTGTCCTTCCTGATGTAATCATTAGGCTCCATCGGCTCTTAGAGTGCTTGTCCTTGTGGGCAACGTGTGACTACCTGTTTGTATTTTTATATGCAGTGAAATTTACTCTTTAGTTAGTCCTGTAGGAAAGACCAGAATTTGAGTATATTTGCTTTTATAGTTGTTTGCAAATCAGGTTAAAAAATGAGACAAATCATGCAATGGTAAGTCTAATTTCACAACAGTTCATTAAGAATCTAAATGTTATGTTGTGATAAATCACCTGAAAAGTACAGTATAAAATCTTGGATGTGAGTGAATTGTATGCTGGCCCTCTCCATACAGAGGTAGCAGGTACTGTACATCCGAGGAAAAGGATATCCAAGTAAATGAGGGTGAGGAAACCACCCCCCACACACTTCTCCAAACATTTTTGACCCGTAGTTCTCCCTCTGTTGTTGCAACAGAGGAGTGGGGAAGTTCACCCAGTTCCTTTTGCCAGACCGTTCATGTGAAGGGCGTCCTCCTCCTCCTCGTCCTGCCTCCCCTTCCACTGCACCATCCTATGCTGGTGCCTGCAGCTCTTTGCGCTCGCGAGGTCAGCAGCAGTTCGGTTGCTCTGTAAATAGGCATCCAGATGGCTGAGTCATATGAACTATTTTGTACTACCTAGTTTGTGCCTGGTAATTATTGATCTGTTGTTATCAAATTTTCCAGGCAAGGAGTTGAATTATGCTGTTGGTAACTACATCCACATTAAATTCAAATAATCCTTTCCACTGAAAAGCTCTGTATGCTCTATCTGTGCTCATGGCCTAGTTCTGCTCATTGTCACTACACAGTATCTGGGCAGGGCCCTGTTCCTGAATTTTTACCAAACAAAAGGATTCCATCTGTCCCTTCATATACTTGTTTTTTTGTTTGTTCGTTTAGTTGGTTGCTTTTTGGGGTTTTTTTGGAGGGGTTGGGGTTTTTTTTTGTTTGTTTGTTTTTTTTTCTTCAGGCAAAGTTTATCCCTTGATAAAGAATTACCTCTGATGTTTTTAAAATGTTGGATCAGTTTCAGATTTCAGAAGTGAAAATAAATTTTAAACATATTCTGTACTAGATCTTTCTGTTGTAAAACAAACAAAAGATGAATATTGCTTTTTTCAGGAACAAATTGAAATTGATGTGAAGCTCCATATAGATAGAGCTTCATTTCTGTGCTGAAAGTTTGCAGAACTCCAGTTCACCACTTAACTTCAATTAAAGCTCTGTCATGAAGTCTAAAAAATGATGCAAAACTCTATTACTGAATCCCTGCAGCTTGGGATATACAGGAAGTGAAGAGCAGCTGTATTTTTGTTACTGTGTTGCGGGAATGATAGAGACTGCATTTAATGAAAGGAGAAATGGATTTACCGTAAATAGGTTAATTATTGGAGGTTTTGCAACAGCCTATGTTAAATTAGTTTTAGTTCCATGGCAACTCCTTCTGCTTCCTGGCTAACTTAGTTTATATAAACATAAGACTGAAGGGGGTAGGAGATAGGAGTTTTTACTTAATAATATGTGGACATAAATTTCCATATAATGAATAGAAAAATATAAGCACTTAACCTTGTTGTGTAGGGAATGTAATGTTACAGGTTGCTGTCATCAAAACCAAAGAGCTAATTGGAGGTAAGAGCTTTTTGATGTCCAGTTCATCCAGGATAGAAGCAGATCAAGGATCTCAGCTGGAGTGCTGCGTGTGCCTTGCTCTTTTGTTGGCTGCCTTAGACACGTGCTGTGAAATAACAGTTTCTTTTCCAGTGTGTCCAGAGCTAGGTAATGTATTAATGTATTCTGTGATCAAAATTCCCTTGCTCCTGTTTCTGCTTTGTGTTTTTTGTTTTGATTTGAAAGCCATGGGAAGTACTCCAGCGTTGAAAGGCAAACAGCAGGTTTGTTCACAAAACTGTTAAAATTGCCAACTCAAGTATGGACAAAAACATTTTATTTCAAAAAGAAAAGAAAAAATCTGATTCCTCCCCACTCTCCCCAAATGCTTTCCTCTCAAAATCAGAATATGGCATGTCATGGAATAATTAAAGTCTCTAGACCTGTCGAGTTAGATGTGTCTTTTTTTTTGTAAATGGTTAAAATGGTTTCAGGAAGGAGTTGACTCAGCTTGAGCTGATTAGTTATCGCTTGTGTTAATATTTAATGGTGCCAGGCTGTACCCTGTTACTTTGGGGACACTCCCGCAGGGTTTTGAGCGCTGAGGCGTCCCCTGGTCTTTGCTTGCGAGGGAATCCTGGCACTTTTAACCTTCCGTGTGGGCTCTCCAGGAGGGAAAGACAAGGAGATGGAGGAAGGGAAAGCAGGAGGGGCTGCTGGTTCAACCCTGCAGTATCCTGAACTGGGAGAAAGACATGGCATATTCATTTGGATGCAGCTCCATTAGGATTTCAGTTCCTGATGATTTGGTCAGCTCATTCATCTGTGGGTAGAGTTTTTGTTTGTTTGTTTGTTTGTTTCCCTTCCAATTAGAGATACATCTTTTCACTGTGAAATTATTATCCTCAGTGATGCCCAGCTGTAGAGGGAACAGGCAGTGTACAAAACGAGGGAAGGCAACACACCGTAATACTCCTGAGAGCAAGAGACACTGATAAAAGAAGGACTGAAGAAGGTACCTCGTTGGGACTTGAAAAAAACACAAGAATGGTTTATAGACTGTTACTCTTCCTGCAGTCAGTTAAACTTCTTTAATTTCCTCCCTCTCCTCCATGTGCTCTGCTTTAATATTTTACTAAATAGAAAGGAAATGTTATTCCTTGTGAAGGGAGATGCAATGGCCGCTTTCCTCTGCTGACCGGGGTTGTACGCCGTGGTGACACTCGGGGTTGAGGCGGAGAGCTCGGGCTCTCAGCTGGGACGGAGGGTGCCCCTCGTGGCTGCCTGATGCCCGTTCCCCTTTGGTCGTGCCCAAAGCAGGGGGCGCGATGCTGCCTTACACAAAGCAATGCTCTGCATCTGTGCAGCGCATCCAGGCACCCATTGCTCTGAAACTAGTGGTTTATTTGTTCTTTCTCCTATTTTAACCACCACTAGAGTGCTTTTTAGACAGATTAGTTGTCTAATAAGCAAGGCCACAGGAATGCAAGGACCAGCATCAGGGATGATGCATATGGAGAACAGGACTGAATCTGCAGCAACAACTTATCATTAGATCAGGTTAAATCGACTACTCAATTGCATCTTAAGACTGTGAAGCTAACTACTGACCCTCTCCATGCAGAAAGGGTAATTGGGAATCAGTAACATCAAAATGTTATGGCTAGGAATTTGCATTAAGACAGATTTTTCCAATCATATTCATTTATTCTGCAGTGTGAGCAGGAATAAAAATCCTGGAGCAGCCCCCTTCTGCTTTTCCAGCAATCATTAACAAATCACAGAGCAATAAGGCTAACATAAGCTTTTTCGTTCACAGTTGCTGAAAGAGTGCAGGCAGGTGGACAGCTAGTTTCCCTGGAGGATGGCCTCCCAAAATGCTGCCAGGCCTTCCCTTCCCTGGGAAGGTGCAGACTTGTGCAGTGGTTTATGTGAGTAGTATCTCAGCTTGTGTTACACAGTTAGATTTGCTCATGGTTAAAACATATGTCATCAGTAGGTTTAGCAAAATTCATGCAAGGTATGGACAGGTTGTGGGATACTGCTCTGACAAATGGCAGGAGCCTGTTGCAGTGGGGTGTACTGCTTCACTTTGCCTAATGACGAGGTGGGCTCCTTGTTCTACTTCTATTTAAGATGTGTCTCTGCTCCTGTTTTCCATTTCTGGTGATTAGTATCCTGGGCTTGTTTTGGAAGGCAAGAATTGATGTGCATATTTGGAACTAAAGACCTATTTTAATAGTTTTAATTCTGTGTTTGTGCTGCATTTTTGTTAGTTTGTTGGTGGTTCACCATTGCAGATGATGAATCTGCACATCAGCTGGAAATACTTCTTTGAAATGTAACCAGAAGTCATTTTATATATATATATATTTAGACACACACACATAAATGTATATATATAAATGCATTATATATGCTTTTTGTGTGTTTGTATAACATATACACGCATACATACATTTACTTTACATATATATAAAAAGTACATATATATAAATGTTTTTAATAGTGAGTGTATTTCAGAGCCTTATAAGACTTATAACGTAGTTATCTCAGCATAAGTTATTTTACATCATCACCACCAAGCTGCGTTGTACTAGCATAGCGGGCTGAGTTTCATGTACGTGAGTATTGGTTTGTTTCCAGACCTCTGTATGACCTTGTGCAACTGTTCGACATTTACCCTCACACCCTTGTCTTTTTGAATAAAAGTATTGTTTATATTTGCAATCGAATGATGTATAATAACTCTGAAATCCCTAGCATGCTACATGAAGTATTATGTCAATACAATGACTTCATTATACGTAGCTTCATCTTTCTATTCTTACACTTCTACGGATTTGAGTGTGGGCCTCACTCAGTATATGTCAACTGTACCACTGAAATGTGGTAAAGTCATTTTATCTGTGTGTGTATATAGGATAAAATGGCCATTGCTCAAGCACTCAAGAGCAGGATTATATTTTTAGAAGTATGTTTGCATAGTTATTCCCTTTTTTGCTCACAGTACAGTTATAGTCACAGAACGAGTTCTTCAAGTGCAGCAGACTTTCACTTTTTTGTCAAAACGTGTTCTGATAATGGTTTTCTTATTCATGGCTTGTCTTTAAATAGAAGACATTAACTTCTACTGATTCTATTGAAATGATTTTTCCTTTAGTGTTTAATAGCTATTTCACTTTACAAAATGCCACTTGTCAAACTGGTATAAACATTAAATCTCCCCACCTTTCTGTGATGCAGGCTGCATTCCTGTCTTATAGCTGGGCAGAATTTAAGAGCAGTATTGTCAAACTTGGAGTTCTAAAATTAATCACCTATAATTGCTATTTGGGCAATTGAAAAAGTGTCCTAAATTTCAAAGTGCTGAATATCTCAGTACTCTAATTGAATGGTTATGTGAACTATAAGAGAATTTAATTACAAATTGCAATTGGTGTATTTATGCATTCTTAGAAAAGAGTTGAACCAAACCAAAACATCCTCATCATAATCAAAAACAACACATTAAACTTGCCTTCTTTTGAGAGGAAATTGCCATTTCAATAGCATAGTGATTCCTTGCTTAGTTTACTGTCTAGGATTGCAATTGGAGTTCATACATCTCACTTATAAAACCTAAATGATAGAAATTACGTAACTTTTAAATATCTTTATCACAGATTATCCTGTAAAGTGATCTTTTACTGAGAGGAAAAAAAAAAAAAAAAGAATTTTTTATTCCCCTTTCAGGAGCTGGCAAGATATGGCAAGAGGGGGTTTTATGAAGGTCGGATTGCAGCTGCTATTGTAGAAACAGTTCAAAAACATGGAGGAGTGATGGATTTAGAAGATGTCAGAAACCACAGCACCGAGGAAATCAAACCAATTTTCACAAATTACAGGGTATGTGGACAATTCCTCCTCTGTCACTGACTAAACCGCCATATTTTTGATTATTTGCACCCCACAGCTGTACACAAGCCCTATACAACTTGGGCTGTAAAATGTGTATATGTATGTGTAGATGTCATGTGCATTAATAACTCATTTTGAAGCTTTAGCTGTCCTGATGACACTGTTCATCTTCTCTGACTCTTGCATTATGATAGCCATAGTGTTTTAGTTTTTTAGTTGGAGTGCTTTTACTCAATATGGAAGGAGAAGGTAGGTAACAAGATATGACCATATTTATAGGTATAACCTCATAACAATTGCATGTGGAAAATCAAAATGGTATTTTGGATTTCTGACTCATTAGATGCTCTAATATTGTTCATACTTGCTAAAACTCTTATAGTCCTGTTCTATGCTGAGAGTATTAGTGAAAAGACAGCTGGGTTGCAGAACAGGTGAGAAGAGTGAAGGTTAATTTTCTTGCTAAGGAAGAAGTTACTGCTTAGGTCATCTCGGTAGGTCAGTGAACTCTGCACAGCCTTTTAGATGCTGTGTTATTTTAGCATGTCTCACCCCCAAAGTAAGCATTCCTTCTGGTCCAAGAAGGAAAAGGTCATTAGTCATGAAGCGGCACACCCCTTGCCTCCTGAGCAATGGTTTATAAATGTAGAAATGAGTAGATTTGCCCAGCGTGGCTCACAGAGACTGTTTGGAAATACTTGGCTGTGTACAGGTCCATGTCTGTAGCCTTTATTCAAGGAAACTTCTTGGTGACATCAGCTGGAATTGTGTCCAAGCTAAGGAATATAGGACAGGCTCTTAGGACTAATGGGCTCCCTTTCAGGTTAATTAACTTCCTGATTTCAAAGTAGGATAACCTGTGTACTGTGCAGTACTGAAACCAAAACATCCAGATGCTTAGAACTGTATGAGATGCTTGTACATTTAACACGGTAATTTGGATTATCCCAGTGGTTAGAAGATGTTTATTTTAATATTCAGAATGTGTGTGCTGGGAGTGCTCAGAAGCTTGTAATGTTTGAAACTTTTGATGCATTTTTTACAGGGACTCTGTTGAACCAGTGCATAGGGAAGAACCATACAATTGCTTGATTTCTCTGCCATGGTTTATGGCTAGATCTGTAAAAACGCATCAGATATGACACTAACTTGCCTGAGCTGGGCACCACGACTGCCCATGGCAGCCCAGCCGCGGCAGGGGAAGGGGCTTGCGCTGTGCTGGGTTTGACAGCAGCCGTCGGCTGCTCAACTGTCTGCTGGAGTGATTTGTTGGTGGGGAGCAGGATTAGGCAATGCCTTGATTCCATCAAAGGAAAGGGAGGCAATTTAGGAGACTATGGCAAATTGGGATTTGTAACTTTCTTTGTCTCAGACGCCTTTTAGAAGTGACACAAAGATGACTGCTTTTGGAGCATAGCACCAGAAGAAGTAGGGGTGTCCACTTCATCATTAGAATGTCTCTACATAATGAGAAAAGTCACAGGCCATTCTCGGTGTAAGAAAATTTAAATCCACATCTCTTGCTAATTGAGAAGCCCTTTCCAGTAGGGAGTGCACTAATCCTGCTGGGAGTGCCTTCTGCAAGTGGTGCCACCACTGTACCACTTTGGGTAAGAAGACACTCTGGGCTGTAGAGAAGGAATAGCTAGTCCGGGAAGCTGCATCCTCGTAATGAGCACTGGGATAACAGCTGTCTAGCAAAGCAGTTTAGGAAAATACACATTTGAAGGATTTACAAGCCATGTTACTTCCTTTGATGTGCACTTACGGGCAAGTACTCTTGTAGTCTAGGCTCTCTTCCTTTTGACAGGATGCCTGCAGATTCAGTGCTGAAGATCTTTTTGTGTTTTTACATGTCTCACAAACCTCTCTTTGATTGGTACATTCTGCTGCAGGCAGATTTAGAGCTTTTCCATCTTTTTGGAATATGAAGCAAAAACAAAGACCGCAGCATGACACTGAAAGCACAAAATACTGAGATTCATAGAATCACAGAGTCATTATGGTTGGAAAAAACCTTCAAGATCATTGAGTCCAGCTGTAAGCCCTTCCACACCATCCTGCTAAGCCATATCCCTAGGTGCTTCATCTACACCTCTCTTCAACACTGTCAGGCACTGTGACTCCACCACTTCCCTACGCAGCCTGTTCCAATGCTTGACTACTCTTTCCATGTAGAAATTTTGCCAAATGTCTAACCTGAACCTTTCCTGCTGCAACTTGCGGCCTTTACCTTTTGTTCTATCTGTAGTTATTCTGGAGAAGAGCTCGACTCCTGCCTCACTACAACCTCCTTCCAGGTAGCTGCAGAGAGTGCTAAGATCCCTGAGTTTCCTCCTCTCCGTGCTAAACAACCCCAGCTCCCTCAGCCACTCCTCGTAAGCTCTATGCTACAACCCCTTCACCGGCTTCGTTGTCCTCCTTTGGACGCACTCCAGCACCTCCATGTCCTTCTTGTGGTGAGGAGCCCAAAGCTGAACACAGTGTTGGAGGTGCGGCCTCACCAGCACCGAGTACAGGGGCATGATGCCTTCCCTGCTGGCTGGCTGCACTGTTCCTCATTCCAGCCAGGAGGCCCCTGGCCTTCTTGGCCACCTGGGCTCCTGCCCAGCCGCATGTTGACCAGCACCCCCAGACCCTTTTCTGCCCACGGCTCTCTGGCCACTCGGCTCCAGGTACAGGGTTGCTGTGACTGCCCTGCAGGGCCCAGGCCCTGGCCTTGTTGAACCTCATGGAATTGGCCCCAGCCCATGGATCCTCCCTGTCCACACCCCTCTGCAGAACCTTCCTACCCACAAGCAGATCAAGGCTTCTTCTCAGAGTGGTGTCGTCTGCAGTTTTGCTGCGAGTGCCCTCAATGCCCTCACACAGATTGTTGATAAAGATGTTAAAGAGGACAGGCCCCAGCACTGATGCTGGGAAACACTGCTTGTCACCAGTGCCACTTGGCTTTAACCCCGTTCACCACCATTCTGTGGGCCTGGCCATCCAGCCAGTTGATCACTAGTGAAGAGTCTGCCTATCTTAAGCCATGATCTGCCAGCTTCTCCAGGAGAAGGCAGGGGGAGACTGTGTCAAAGCCTTAATGCACTATAAGAAATGGATATCTGTAATTAATCTGCAATTGAAATTATTCTGGGTGAAGGCTCAGAAAATTTGTCCCATGTAGTGATAATATTAGTGTTATCACTGTATCACTGGCCTTTTGGCAGTGGGTTGCATTGCAGAATACTGTGCTAATTTATAATACCCATATCTTATTCTAAAAGATGTAGAAGTAAGGAAAGGCAATGCCTTATTGTTGGGATGTTTTGTTTTGTTTCGGTTTTTTTTTTTTTTTTTTTTCCGTCCTGGAGAAATACCTGCTTTCCACGCTGTTTTTAATGTAAATTTTTAGTAATGTTATATTTCTGGCTGTTTAAAACTGGAAAAAAAATGTTTTATTCCTTCTTTAGGGTGTGAATGTTTGGGAAATACCTCCTAATGGACAAGGAATCACAGCTTTGATGGCTTTAAACATTTTGGAAAATTTTGATGTTAAAGGTATGGCTTTTTGTCCAGTCATGAATTTTGGTACTTTGCCTTTGTTTTTCAAGTTTGAGCATTTCTGAAAGCGAGATTCAGATACAGAATGAATCTGTAAATATTTTCAGCAATTTCCAGTTCTGAGGAAAATCTTTGTAAAAACCTGTTCAGAAGGCATGACTTTGATTTAAATAAAACTCTGGGTGACTACATTTTTTAATATAATGCATAATTAAATATGATTATTGGAGAGAGATCTTTTTGATCTGAAAGACTTTTCATTTCTATGTCAAAAATACTGTTTTTCAAATTCAAATATAACTTCCAAAGAAAATCTGTAGTATGATTTAACTGATTTCTGTAAACAGGTTTATATAAGCCATCTTTTTCTAAACAACTTTTTCAAAACTCTTAGTTGTTAACTATTGTGTGTTAAATGCTCTGAACAATATGACTGAATCAGTAAATATTTTGAATAATGTCCAGTGCTCTTTATGCAATAATGCTGGAGGTTCTAAAAGATATATGCTAAGTCTAATACAATTGTCTTTGTTTTCTTTTTTGTTTGTTTTGGGTTTTTTTTTGCTATTTTCAGGCATGGGTCATAACACAGCTGACTACTTGCATGTGCTGACTGAGGCCATGAAGATCAGCTTCACTGATGCTTTCTCATTCTGTGCAGACCCTGATAAAGTTCTGGTACCTACAAAAGAACTTCTGTCCAAAACCTATGCTAAACAGCGTTCTCAACTAATAAATTTACAAAGGTATTTTTATTCTCTTGCTTGCATTCAACAATTAGGCATGCAGTTGCACTCTGTAATTTTAGGAGCTCAGTGACTGGAGATCTTCATTTATTTCTTTACATGTTATGGTCTTTCACCTTCCTACAGAATTATTTAGTTTAAACTATGTCTACACTGTGTTTTTTCTTGCAAAAACCTTATCTCAAAAACGAAAGGCTGTAGAAGAAAGCAAGCAAATAGCAGTTTGATATATCTTGGTAAAAACTTTTTACTAAAAACAATTGGTCTGTACATTTTAAAAATACAGTGCCAGTGTCTTAAAAGTAATTTTAAACAAAATATTTTAAAATATTCCATTTCAAAAATAACTCCACAATGACTGTTGATACGTTTCTTCTGCACAAGACTAAAAATTTTACTGGAATCGTCAGGAAAGACAAAAGAGAGAGGGAAAGAAATTGCCTCCAACTTTTGATCTCAATCAGTATGATCACAAGACTGTATGGAAGCTACAGCAAAACCAAGATGTATTGAAGTTTCCTATGTCTTAAGGTGCCTGTGCCTCTTTGACTAATTAATGCCTTTGGTCGTGGCTTGTGTGATCTCTCACAGATCACAGCAGCAGATAGATAAACATAGTGCCAGCAGAGCCCTCCCTGCAGCAGACGGGAGGCCCTGTCGGCCCCCAGCGACGGCAGCCGGTCCCTGCAGAGCTCTGTGCTCTCCCCAGCAAACATCAGAGTCACAGAATGGCCCAGGGTGCCAGGGACCTCCCTTCATGAACACCCTGAATTTCCGTCTCCAGACGAGAACTAAGTGTGGCAGAAAATGCACACGTGGAAGTGTGCAGCTAGGGAAGTGCCCTCATCCATGTGAACGTGTGGAATGGAAAGCAGGGGGTGCATCCAAGAGCAGGTGAACACTGCAGCAAAGCCCTCTAAACACGGACTGCACCTCACTGTGCCTCCCTCCCAGCCAGACTTTAACACCGTTCATTATATTTGGTGTTTTGTTTCGTCATGGGACAGAAATGAAATGTTAGAGAAATGAGGTTTGCAGGCATGGCAAACTCTGTAGGGTTCATGCTTAGGAATGTCTTAGAGTCCTAAAAGTAATTTTAAAATATTTTGTACTGTCATTTTCTGTACTGAAGGAAAGTGACAGAAGTCCAAAGAGCATAGTGATTACTCATGCACATGTAGAAATTCCCATATGTGTGTAAGTACCAGTGTGTGTTAGTCTGCTTTTGTTTATTTTAGATAAGTGTGTTTACTTTAATTTATTGGCAGGATTGTGTTTGAACTTAACTAAATATTAGTTATAAAGAAGAACTGCCGTACTGATATAGGCCTTACGTGGCAATAAGTGGACTTTGGATCCATCCAATGCTTTATCTTTCGTATGATAACATCTGTCATTTCAAAGTCTCCACCTGAAACCTGCTATATCATTTAGTTCAGAATATCATGTAGTTTATTGTTTTGGATTAACTCTCCTTAAACTTTCTCCAGTTTTGTACTAGCACAAGTAGTTTAGACTAATTCAGCTCTTCATTAAAGCAATTTTGGATTAAGATCATATTCTTGTCATTTGTATGCATGAGTATACTCCGTGTTTCCAGCAGGGTGATTCACAAGATGGGGGGAACTGTGTGTTGTAGAAGTGCAGTGGTTTATTTTTAGCTGAGTTTCATTTTCAATGTGTGCTAATGTTAGTATTTTCTGTGTTTCAGAGCCAGTGACAAATTCAGTTCTGAAAACATTTTGTTGTTAGGATCAGATACAGTGTACTTCAGCGTGGTGGATGCTCAAGGCAATGCCTGTTCTTTCATCAATAGCAACTACGTGGGCTTTGGTACAGGCCTGGTACCAGAGGGCTGCGGATTTTCCCTACAAGTGAGAAGATATTTCCCACTATAGCATGTTCTAGTATATGTGAAGACAATTTGGCAAGATGATTAGAAAGTCCAAGCTGTACTCTTCTTTGAGGATAGGATAGTTAGTTTTCAGACTTTCTTAATATATAGTCCCTGTTCTTGTTAAACTCTCACTAGCTAATGAATTTTGAAGAAAGTGGAAATGTGTGATGTTTCTTGGATTACTGGTCTATAAACTCTGTGCCAGTTAAACAGTCAAATGGGAATGGGATTTGTTCCTTGCTACATGCTTTTCTGAATGGGGAAATTCTTGTCTTCGTTGAGTGTCTGTGTTCATCTCTCTGGAGATTCCCCTAGATACTGTTAGATACTTCCTCTCATTTCCTCTTCCTTTTGCTCCACTTTTACACAGGTAGAGGAGTGGCCTGAGAACTGAGCAGAGCAGTTTGCTAGGTTCTCTTTTCATCAAACGTAGTAAAAAAATAGGATATATTTTTTGCAATAGGAGATTGCTCCCAACCACTCACTGTCAGAGATCTATAGCAATGAAGGTTTGGCCTAGACAGCAGATTCTCAGTCTTTGTTCTTGGAGAAAAAATAATACCAATTTTTATTGCCTTGGCAACATTCATTCAGAGTGCTGAAATAACAAGACTGAGTTGCTAATGATAGACTCTAAAGACTCTAATAGCATCTTACATGTTAAATTTAAGAAATATATATTACTTAACGTTGTCAAGACACTTGCCTCTGTAATTTTTATAAGTTATAAGAATTAATCTGTCTTAATCTTGCAAAGAAAGTGACTTCCTGCAAAAAGGAAGATGGCAGTGCGTTTCTCTTTATGTTTCTGTAGTAGCTCATTAATTCCTGTTGGTAAATACAGAAGTCTTATCTTGCAGGCCATACAGGCCACTTATTTCCTGTTGAATTTCTGTACAGGTTGAATGAAAATATGTAATGTATAAACCTTTTGTATGTACTAATCAAAAAATGAGACACCTTCTGTTTTTAGAAAATTCTTACACTGAAGCTCATCTGCATTTTTTAAATTCTTCTTGTGGAGTTATATGGTATAAATTGTACTTTAAAGAACAAAGCAGTTAAACACCCTTTCCCCCATTGAGTGTTTTGCAAGCTGCCCTCAGTCCGGCGCCCTTCTCGGTGCCCTGGGGACAGCATGTGCCATCTCCAGTGTCGTCATCACAGGCCAGCTGATCAGAACAGGCTTGGGGACTGCGCTGCACAACTGCTGTAAACTGTATTCTTTCGTACTGATAGATGATATTTAACAGTCTCGTTGGTCTTGTTATATAAGGTGTATAATATATATTTTTGTTTGTTTGTTTGTTCATTTTTCCAGAATAGGGGAGCTAACTTTTCCCTCTCTAGCAGCCATCCAAACTGCCTTGCACCAGGGAAACGTCCATATCACACTATAATTCCCGCCCTAGTGACGGCTGCAGACAGTGAGGAACTTCTGTGCTCCTTCGGAGTGATGGGAGGCTTCATGCAACCCCAAGGACATGTGCAGGTAAAACCTGATTTTTGTCCATTGTTATGGAGAGTCAATTATTGCGGAACCCTGGGGTGAGTTGTAGAAAGCTCCTATACACTCACACAGAGTATAGGACCTTGATCTTTGTGTATGGTTCCTTGATAAGTTGACATGTATTTGCTAGTGCATTTACTTATTTTATAATGTTAAAGAGATGCTGAAACCTGTAATCGGTAAATATAAAGTAGCAGTTGCAGAAAATTTGTGGAAGCAAACTGCATGTCCATAGCTCCGGCTTTCCCAGCAAAGCTGCCTGAAGAATTGGATTGCTTCATCAGAGAATACAATATGTAGACTCAGACCATTTCTGTTATTGTTTTTGTACTCTGCTTCGGTGCAGTCATCTCTCTTCAATTTAATGCGTCTCTTGATAGTTCTTCCTGATAGAAGGTGGGAGTTAGCATAAATAGTTACGCTCACAAATAGTTAAAAATATAAAGCCAACGCAGATATGGTGAAGAGCCTGATTAAATTTAGTCTGCTCTGTAGTTACTCACTACGGTATTCCTAATCCTGGTTCCTTCCTTCCCTCTGTGATGTTTTGAGGGAGGGTCTGCAGGAAAATTCTTTTTCTTCTGTAGCTCTTGTTGTGTCTTAGATGACCATTGACTTTCTTGCAGAGTGGAAAGGGCATAGAGAACTAAGAATAGGACAATATAGGACATAGGAACAAATTTTCCTTCTTCAGCTTCTGTTTTTGACAAGCCCTTGACTTTGTAAACATGAGGGTTTCTGCATTAAACTTCCACAAGAGAGAAAATCTGGCCTCTAAAGTTGAATTTTAAAGTTTCTACAAAGGGAGCTTGTCTACAAATTCGGGGTCTTCCTATAAAGTATTAGAAGTATTTCATGTGATCAATTATTTAATTATACACATCCTACCTTATTGCAGAGCTGTACTTATTCTTTTTAAAGGTACTACTAAATATGTTGGAGTTTGGGATGAATCCTCAGCAAGCTTTGGATGCAGCCCGGTTTTGTTTGAACTACTCCAAGGAAGGTATTAATTAATTTGTTGCTTACAGAGTAAATTGTTAAGCTAGAGGTCCCCTTTCACGGTACAGATACAGTGAGAGGAATGATTGTGAGCACTATGTGACCAGCAATTCTCAGCAGCGTATTTGTATGTGATGGAGAGTTGGTGATTCTGTACCCGAGGATTTGTCTGCTATTGTCAGACTTGCTGGTAAAACGTAAAGGGGCATTTTGCATACTAGAGCATAATCTGGAAAAAAAAAAAAGTGAAATGGGTTGGAATGACAATCTTGTGATAGTCTTTTTATTGTGCTGAATTCATGTGCTGGATTAATCAGCAGCCCCCCTATGAATTCTGCATGTAAAGAGTCTATAATGTCTTTGTAAGTGCGTTGGTTCCCTGGAACACATTCTGATTTTTTCTTCAGCCCATTGCGTGTATCTGAGCACACCTCAAATAGCACAGAATTTGACCTATGACTTCACAGTACGACAGAATATAACTGATAACATCTGGGGAGTTGCTGGGGTGTCCTCGCATCCCTGACACACAAATGTTATTGTTGGCATGTCTGAATTTTTCTCAGAGATAGGGCTTAGCTAATAGGGCTGTCCTGTTTACCATACGGTAGCCCCCTTTGTGGTAGATCTGCCTTTCAGAACTAGAATCTGAACCAAAATCCACTCCTCTGGAAGCGTTTATGATGTGATTCACTGAGTGGGGATGATTCTTTAGTTCAGTTCCTATTAATCCAGAATCTTTTGCTCTTGACCCAACTGTTACTTTGCATCTCTTCTTATGCAGAAGGCAGGTGGCATCTGTCACTTGAAGATGGTATTTCACAAGCTGTTGCAGAAGACTTGAGAGCCAGAGGTCACTGGAGCCAGTGGCCCATCAGTGGGCACCACAGGAGCCTCTTTGGCCGTGGCCAGGTTATCACTAAGGGGGACTGGTGGCAGTCTGGGGGCTCCTTCTCCTCCAGGCACTTGCAGAATGTCTTGTGGGCAGGATCGGACCCCCGAGGAGACGGCTGCGCAGTAGGGTACTAGTCCAGAATGAACATGGATGCAGTGCTGCAGCCACACTGCTGACAGAGACACTTTCTTACAATTATAGTTCAAAAAAAACACAAATTTTATTCTACTTCAGGAACAACCAGGTTGTTTCCACCTTTCAAACCAAAGTGTGGCACCAAATGTGTGAGTTAGAAGAATCTGGTACACACACTACTACTGTGTGTAGTACACGTACCACCTGGCAGACAGGTGCTGTGTGTATCCATACATCATGCAATTTGGAATGTATTTTTCCAGCGTGTTCCTGTTAAGAAAATAAATGAGTACGAATGAGTATTTAAATGTTCATTTTCTGTTGCTTTTCTCCGTTAAATGTTGCTTGGATTAAAAAGCATGTTTTGTATTCTGATTTCATGTGGTAGTTTTTTTAAATTGTTTTTTTATTAATATTATGTTGTTACATTCATACAGCATTTCTGGGATCTTCATGTGCCTGTCAGAGGAACATCACAGTGAAAGTTCTGGCCGTGTGACTGACAGCCGTTTTAAGGACAAAATTTCAATTAAAATGTAGTACACTGATTGTATGTGATTAAACTAACTTTAGGGTTGTGATTTAATGCTTAATGGAAGGGTGAGAGTACAGTGTTAGAAATAATCTTGTGGACTTGTGTATATGTCTGATTTGTTCTTCTCTTTGAGCGCTGAGCGCACAGTGAGCGCTGTGCAATTAGTAAAGATGCTGAAAGATCTGCAAGCACGTGGTGTGCAATTTTAAACACGAAACTTGACATTTTGCTGCTGTTAACTAAGCAGTAGTCGTGGGATTATTCAGCAAGAATAATCTTAAAAGTTTTGTAGCTAGCACTGGTGTACTAATGGCTAATTGAAGAGGTAAGAGTGCCTGAACGGTGCACAGAGCATGTGCTAATGGAACAAAACAGGCAAGTGTACTGTTTGCTTACTTGTTAGTGTGAGGTAGAGTTTTTGTTCTATCTTGTTTTTGGTTTATTTTTCGCCTCTAGATATGAAGTGTTTGATATGCTGTGTCTTTACTAGATTAGAGGCACACTTAAGAGGCTTAATGACTGACTGCTGCAACACAAGAGCCAGAGACTTACTCTGGAGCAAAAAGTACCACTGTTAGTTGACATGTCAGAACTGTATGTCTTTACTGGATGTTTGCTCTAAATACATGGCTGCATTGAGGAGGACACAAAAGTGGCACTTTAATGGTTCTTTAATGTAGAAACAGTCTGTGCATCGTGCTGCTCTGTGCAAAGATCTGTATGCCAAGATAATTCCCATTTTCTGATTCAGACCGCTCCTGCACACAGCAGAGCGCAGGGTCTGTTTAGTGCAGTGATGGGAGTGCTAGACTTGTGTGTCTTTTCCAATAACATCAGAAGTTTAAAGAGATGATACAAATACAGAACATAAGTCTAATGTAAAAACTGCAGTCAAGGAGAAACAAGCTTCACTTGGTTGTTTTGCATAGCCAAGATTTCACTCACAGGCTGTGTCAGTAATAAAAATGGAATATTTTTCTCCAGTGTCCTACTTTTATCATATTAAAATTATTGCAAGAGTAATAAATGGGCAATGTCATATATTTTTATATGCCATTAAAAAGAAGTTCTTGCAGTGTGTGATTCTGTGACTGAGGTTACAGTAGTGCTGCAAGTCCCAGGGCAATAATAGTTACCCTTAAATTAGGGTTATGGGTTCTTCTGTAGAAAGAACAACTTCTATAGACTCATTTAGTTGTGTCCTTGCCCTTGATTGTAGGCCTTTGAGTATCCAAGCTGGTTGGTTTAGTCTAAAAATTACTTTTGTTGCATCATTCCTGACTGCTCATCGGGTCAACGTGATTCCTAGTAAATGCGAATTTCCCCGTGTGTATTTGTGTGGCAGTTGTGCGTAGCGCTGCAAGCGACACTACACGCGCTGCCGCTTGCAGCCTCCTGGCTGCGAGAGCAGGCCGGCTCTGTGCCCGCCTCCCTGCTGCGTCTGCAGAGGGAGGGACTGTTTTCATGCTCAGGGATCTGTCTCCCTGACAGATGCAACATGGTTGCTTCCTCAAAAGTGAATAGTTAGTTCATCCCAGGAATGGTCATGTAATTAACTTTCTTCTGGCAGTGGACAGGAGTCCACAGGCATATAACACTTAAAGGGAGCAGTTTCCTACTATGACTGTCTAGGTGGGGTTTCCTTATTGACGTGCACGTATGGGGTGGAGTGACTGAGGACATTACAAATGCTGTAATCCTACAGCATTATGTCTGTGTGGATTGTGACTGGAAAACATGAGCAGTGAATCACTGGGAGACTAAGAAGTGGATGGGAGGCATGGATGGGTGTTTTGATTAAAAGGAACCTGTGGAGGGGTTTCTGTTCCTAAGGTCGCGGGGAGCTCTGTTCTAACAATTGGCCAGGCTGCTTCCCTTAACTCACAGGTGACTACGTATTCATCAGACCTTTCCAGCAGGTGTCTGAACTAGGATTTGGCCATATAAGCTGCAGCTTAACCAAACAGTAACAGGAAAAGAAATGAGGATGGCTTATGAGGAGATACAAGTGTGGAATTGCGACCTGTGTCGATACGCACATGTTGTATTACTCTTTTTTTTCCAAATTCATCTGTGCAGCACATGCTTTTATTTTCCAGACGTTCAAAACGTGACCTGGTTGAGCTGACCCTGCTTGAGCAGGAGTGTGAGACCAGAACATCTCCTGAGGCGCCTTCCGTACTCAACCATTTGTAATTCTGTCTCATCTTCAGATGCCATCCAGTTACCACATTCTGCCAGTGCTTCAGAAAGAGTGCTGTGCATCCATTAACCCTTGCTAGTGGCACATAGGACCAGAAGTTTTCCAAGAAGGGGCAATAAAAGCTACAGTAAGAAAATGTATAGTTAGAATTTGCAGTATATTCAAAGAGCAATGATATTTGTAAACCTGATTAACCAACTGATTAGTGCCTGGCTAGTTTATGATATAAGAAATTTTTATTTGCTTCAAAATTTTTCTATTATAATTGTTTCTAAGGTAACTGGAAGGAAATCATCTGCTGTGTGACTTTTTCAATTCTGTCTCTTGGTGACTATTGTGTCTTTTAACACCAATGTTTAGGGACTGTTGTAAGGCTGTGTAAAGCAGCAGGACTGACCATTTGGAATGTTAGAAGAAACATACTTTTGAAAAGACACATATGATGCACTTTAGGAAAGAAGGACACCTTTCTGTCTTCCTGACATTTTAAATTTAAGCCAGGAGATCGTTGAACTTAGTCAGAAAATGATGATGGTGGAACATCTGTGAAAATTGTATTCCTTGTCTGGATTATAAGGAATGAAAACCTCTTGGAGGTGGGGGGAGAGGAAAGGCACTGATGAAAAACTACAAAGATGAGCTACAGTCAGTTTTGGAGGGGTAAGTTCAACGCTGTGAATTTAGGCTTCCTGGGCCATAAAATGCCATTGCTGTGAATGGGACAGCAGCAAGTCTGTGCCCTGTCCATGTGTGACAGAGCTGACAGAAGGAGGGTCCCGTGTCTTCCCCAGAGCACCAGAGTTTTGCAGGGTGTCTCGTGCTGCAAGCTCAGGAGCAGCAGCCTGACGACAATCAGCTGGGGACCCGGTTCTTGGCATCAGGCTGCCTCTGCAGCGGCAGCTCTGCCAGACCGCTGCTGTAGCCCTTTCGTAGAGTGGGTTGGTTTGTGCTTGTGCTTTTCTGCAGGGGGCATGAGTGCTGGCAGCGTCACTGTGTGCATTAAAATGTACCGGTGTACTCCAGAGGTCCCCTTTGCTTGTATGGTACTTTTCTTTGCTCTGGCTTTTAGGACTTAAATTTCTGACTCATCACTTACTGAAGCTTTCATTAGAGTAGAGGTGCTGGATGTGATTGTGGTCTGAGGAGCAGGTGCAGAAGGTTGGAGCCGACACATCTTCGGAAAACTTGGATGTAAAGGGAGCTCTTCCAGTATTTATGAGATGTCCCACTTCTTGTCATCAGGAAACAGCAGTCTCTGACTAACACGTCTGTTTTATGAAAGAAGCCATCTTCCACGCTCCTGGCTGCATTACAAGAATTAAAGTAGCAATGACTAATTAGTAAGATATGTACTCACTTATTTTAATAGTGGAGGTGCAGGATCCTGGGCCCATCTGATTTTTTTTTAGCTTGTTTATCTTAACTTAATCAACTGGACAAGGCACCTAATTTTTAGACACAATTACCTGGAGTGGAGGGTCAGTGTCCTGCCTGTGTAGCAGCGTGTTCTGCTGACGCATAATCTTGCAGAAGGGATGCAGACAGTTGCTGTCATTGTCCGTAGAACAGCCCTCCTCCCAGGAGCGGTTTTGGGAGCCTTTCCTGGTGCTCTGTCTTACAACATGCTAGAATGTGCTTCATGGTCAAACACGTCCAGGCTTGGTGAGGAGCAAGAGGAGGCTTCACTGCACCACACTGCACAAGTGCTGTGCTTCCCTACCACACTGCAGCAGGTGCTTCAGTCTAGAGTTAGGCTTTTATTGTCTCTGTTAATGCTGAATGATTGATTGCCTTATAATGTGTGTGCTCTCTTCAGTGCAGACATCAGAGCTAAAAGAATAGTCATCTAAGAGAGAAATGCTGGTTTCTCGTGGGGAACTGGAAAGTTCCTGTGAGTAAAAAACTGTCTCGCCACTGTAAGCTCAAATGCTGCAGTTCTTGTAATTTACTAGTAAGTAAACTTACTAGTTTACCACCAAACTCTGCCATCGCACAGAGTGCTGTGAGCTGCAGTTGCTCTGGTCACTGAGAAGCTCGTGTTTGGCTCCTGCCTCTGTGTGGCTCAGGCACTACTCCAGCTGCCATCACAGTCCCTCTCTGAAATGGACTGCTACTTGTCTTGCTGCACATCAGTGCGGCAGCAAGTTTGGAAGAGAGAAGAAAATGGGCCTCAAGAGGTCCCACAAGACTCAAGAACAAGCACAAGACTTCCACAGCCTACACAGTTATTCAGAACAGAGGTCTGAACTATTATTCTGGGGTGGTGGTGGTGGTGTTTGGGGCGGGGAGGGGGTTATTTGTTTTGTGTCTCAGATTTTTAATAGAATAAGGGACTACTTCTCTGTATGACATTTATACTGTGTTACAGAATAGTAGCTAGGTATAACTGAGAAAGCAGAAGAAATATCTGGTTGACTATCTAATCAAATGCCTTTTTTTTTTTCCTCTCCCTCAAACAGAATGAGAACCTTGTTTTTGACTAGCCTGTTAATGGCTCCAGGGAATAGTATTCAAATACTAAAAATCTCCAGAGCAAGAGGTTAATTCCTTTGTCTGGAAAAATTCCTTCTTTCTTAATTCTTAATTCCTTTGTCTGGAAAAAAAATTGACAACAAAATTGATTTTAAGTATAGTTAGTTCTTGATAATATGAAATTTTACCTCTGATCCAATGTTGGAAAACAGTTATGCAGGTTATAAATAGAACACATTTTAAACCTTCTCTCCGGAAGCCATATGCATGCTTTTGTTTTGTTTCAAGCATAACACAATGAAGGGTGTTTTCAGTTGAGGAGCCATCTCCTCCTGCAGAGGAAACGGGCAGGATAATGTTTTGCTTGGTTTATGGTCATCAAAGGTGAAGTGCACAATAACATTAAAACTGCATTTCCACAATCGGAGGATATTTCTCATAATGAAGGAAGTCTCCAAGGCCAACAGCTACAATACCCGGGGAGGTGACATCACAAATTCACATCTGTGCAAGACTTTTTTCTTTCCTTTAAACTCAAATGTGACTCACATCACTTCCCAAAATACCGTACTGAAATCCAGAATGTAAGTCCAATTACATGAGTAAAGTAAGCAGAATTTGATATACAAGACTCAAGGCTACAATGTGATTTTAGCTAGTACGAAAGAAAAATCCCAAATGAGCACTATCCCTTCAAATAACTGAAAGGACTGAAGTCTTAATACAGACCTCTAGTATCATGTTCACTTCCAAACTTAGTTTGTCCAGCTACTTTCTTTACAATGAGGATTGTATTATACTGTGATGGTGGCGATCTCTTCTGCATCTACTCTGGGCTTGTGCATTCTTCAGTCGTCCTCCCTGATGTGAAACTAGTAGGCTCAGCAACACATGCCCCTGGGTTGATCTGCCTCTATGTGAATTGGCTATTCTAGCAATCTTTGCTTAAGGGAAAAGGGAATAAGCTAAACTTTATTTTTCCAGGTCCCTTTGGACCACTGTGTGTTATGCATATTAACCTTACAGGTGCATGTACCTCAGTTTGAGAACCCCTGATGTGCCCTATTTCTCTGTTTTTATTTTTTTATTTCAGTGCTTGAATTTTCCTTAGGAAAAAAATATGTTTATGTTCCCCTTCTTAAGACACTAAATATTTTGCATGCATATTTGCTTGGTTTAGTTTTAGCTTAGCAGCTATTGATCTAAATTCAGCTTTTTTTGCAGTGGCAAGAAAAATGACACTCCTTAAAAGCCTTCTTGTTTTTGGTCTTGTTTTCTAAGCCCATGAGATTTGCTCATATTAACTGGATAGCAAAATCAGAGGTTGTTCTACATACTCCTTGTTGCTGTAGATCTTCTGCTTACGTGTACCAAGAATCTGACTCAATACGGTTGAAGTCAGCTGAGTCTTTCCCTTGCTCCAGGTTGCTCTGAATCAGTCTGTAAATTGAAAAGACAAAACCATTTCTAACAGAGAAAACAAAACAATTTTCTTTTAATTCCTAAAAACTTATGTTGTGGTTTGAACCTGTTTTTCAGGTCTAGTCATGTCATGCACCAGTCATCTTTCCAAGCATCATATATTAAAGTGAAATAAATTACCCTACTATTCAGTATTTTCTTGACTGAGTTTGGCTTCTCAACAATTATGCCATTTAAAATGGGTGGTGACATTCTGCTGTGCTTGGTCCCTCCTTTAACATTTTGGGATGATGCTCAATGAAGACATGTAAACATCATCCAGGTACCCAGGTAACCCTCTGTATTTAAGCAGGTGTGACTGAAGTGTCATCTTCTTTTTCACTTAAACGGATATGAAATAGACTGGATTGAGATAGTGAAAGGAGGACTTGTAAAGCTCAAGACATGTGTTTTGGAAATTGTGCTAGGTGTACTGGCTACAAGTTGCTTGTTCTTGCTTTGCTTTGCATTGTGGCCAACATTTTACTTTATTTTCCCAATGGAGAGACAAGATTTGCCTCAGAGCATCATCTCAGCAAATACGTGGAATGCCTTCATGGCATTCTGGGTGGAGGTTTTTTGGTAAGTAATGACTAGTGATTTCTCGATATTATTTTGGAGCTGTTTGGTATTATGATCGCTTTACCTGTTGTGTTAATTCCTTGCTTGAAGACCTTGTCAGCAGCAATCTCTATGGCTTTGGAGTTGTATCAGAAGAAAATAACTATATTGTACTGTGTATATTATTAGTTACTGTTGGTTATCACATCTGCAGTGTAGCATGGCTTATAGCTGAGAAAATTTGAGGGTCTGGATTGCAGAACCAAAATGCAGAGTGGATTCAGACCCTTCAGTGGGACACCAGTCACTTTAAGGGTCTTAGTGTCTAGTCTGTCTAGTTTGGTTCTTTTTTCCTCTCCCCCCTGTTGTTGAGCTCTTCTGATATCAATATCATATTAATGTGCATAGTATTTAGTTACAATTCCTTAATTCATATTACCTGTGATATTGAAAAGCATCAGTTATTGCTTTACCTTACCTGTTTCTTCTGAGAAATTGAGTAACAATTATCAAGGCTTTTTATTACAGTATTAATAAAGGATGAACAGTTGAGATTTTCTGTTATGGTTGTTGTTAATCTGAAGCAGTTATGTTCTACCTTTTTATTTTTGTGGACCATGCTATAGCATATTTAGATTTTCTGCTGATAAGCTTCCTTTTCTATTTGTTCTTAGCAATCTTCCAAGAAATAGGCTATAGATCTCAAGGTGTCTGCAAAGCCTAAGTTGAAAACCCGTGCAGGGTAAGGCCTTCTCTCTCCTGAGTGTGCTGGGGCTCTGTGCAGCTCCACTGGAAGCCAGACTGAGATTTGCAAAGGTTGAGCTTTGCACATGGAATATTTCAGGAGAAATCAGTCAAACCGCTCTTGGAGCACCAGAGCTGTTGTACAACCTCTTCTGAACCTGCAGAACTGGGGTGCAGAGATAGATTTGGATAAGGACTGACAAGTAGGTGACACTGTTCAACTGGATACCTTTTATTTTAATATCATGTGGAGGAAATCTGAGCAGTTCACAAATAACACACTTCTACATGGTTTTCTGAGGTATTCAAGGGTGGTAACAAGAATTCTGTAAGTATAAACTTGTATGAAGTTCTGTTGCTGCTGGCAGTGGTGTACTTCATTCAGCTCTGTTGTACTTGTGGGTGCTTCTTGATTTGATGCTAAAAGACGCGGGGAGGGGATATCTCTTAGACCTCTTCAGACCTACTTTCAGCCCTCTGCCGTGTGTGCCGTGCCTAGGTGCTGCTTCCAGCCGTCGTGCTCATTGGACGCGAGCAGGAATGCTGCGTGGGCGCTGGCCACGAGGACTGCGGGAAGGGCTGCCTGGTAAGTGCGCCTTGATGCGCAGTCCCTCATGGAGCCGAAAACAGGGGGGCCACCACACTGAAGGGTCATGTCTGTGTTTACTGTGCAGGTGCTGTCCTCGGCTCTAGCAGCCTTTGTTGGGATCCTTGGCTCTGGCTACTGTATCATCATTTCAGCTCTGGGCTTATCCCAAGGACCATACTGCCTCTCTACTGTAGGAAGAAACTGGATCTATCCCTTCACTGAATCCTCTGGAGGGTAAGTAGTGTTCCTGGGTATGCTTTATCCCTTGGTATGTGCACACGGGCTTTATTCCAGTATCTTCCAGCAATTTCCAGTAATCATAAACCAAGATCCAATCTCAAGGCCTCTCACTAAGAACAAAACACGTAGTCAGAGCTGCCTACCCTTCTGTAGTTTAAAACCAAAGCAGTTTAAACCCTGTGTTTTACAAGAAGTTACTAGAACATGCTGATCAGTCACGATACGCCATTTCAGATGCTGGCAGACTTACATAAGTGTGTTCTTAATACATCATGGAAATGTTTGTCCATATTACATGACAAAGCAGCTGAGGGATGTTTTTAATGAACGCTAACATGATCGGTAGTGTCTCAAAGAGGAGAGGGTACCTATGTATTTAGCTGTATGTATGAACTAATACACAAAACGCTGGTCATGGCCATGAGCCATGAACATGAACATTTTTAATATAAGGCTTTTAGGACTTTCAAGGGCTTGCAAACTAGAAGTAGAGGTTGTTATAAAGCATGGCTCATCACTGTCTTAAGAAATTGTTTGGTGATGCCTGTTCGTGAATTTGCTTTGTTTCAGCCTTGGCTGAATCAATTACTGTGTTACAGAATATACATAAATGAAACTGAAAAAAGTTTATAGGATTTTTTTTCCTTTCATGTACTGTGAAAAGGGCCTGAACCTCTTAATTATCCGTAATTAGGGTTCTCTAGCAAATGAAGCCTGTGAAGCACAGTTGTATACTATTCTTCATTAATCCCAACAAATATTGTGGGTAAGAGAATCTGGTTTGAATTGTGACACGCTCTTACAGTATTTATGTGGCTGGCAACCTCTTGAGGCTCTTTTTATGCACAATTTATGGTTGATGCATGCCTAGAGATGGTTTTGAGTAGGAAGCCACATGGAGATCCTTTGCAATAAAGAGTTTGAATTTCACATTTCAGCTGTATCTCTTTTGAGAAAGAGCATTCTTTCTTTTTGTATTCTTTTATTTCTACTACTCCTGAATGTAGAAGATATATGTTAACTCCTTTAGAATGAAGGCCCAATCTTGAAAGGTTCTGTGTTTGTTTTTAAGAGGGGGCTTGCACTTTCAATTTTCATGAGCTTGTGTCTCATTTAATCAAAAATAGAAAATTCCGTCTTTATAACAGAGGCTTTTTTTAAAGAAACTAAGATTTTAACAAATATGTTTGGTAATTCGATGTGCTCTTAAATAGGACAGGCTTCGCATGGAATTGCATTTCTTATTCCCACTTAGAGCAATCATCATCAATCATCCTCAGTGCAGTCACAGTCTGAATCTAGTTTAGTTCCAGTGTACATTTAGAACCTCATTAGCTATGCCCTTCTCTCTCACACAACTGTAATATACAATTTATATGAACAGGTACTTGCTCCAGTATAACAAGTGGTCTCAATGTCAAGAACCACAAAACATTGTGCAGTGGAACGTCACCCTTTTTTCCATTCTGCTTGTCTTGGGAGGAATAGAGTTCATTCTGTGCTCCATACACATAATCAGTGCCATTCTCAGAGGAATATGCGGACTGTGCAGCCATCATGAGGAGGTAGGTCCTTTCTTCAGGTAGATACAGCTATACTGCTTAGATGAACATGAAACTGTGTTGTAGCGATGCTACGGCAGAGTCTTTCTCAGCAGCTATTTCTTAGATGTTCTTGAGCACCACTTCAGTGTGTGGTTTTGTATAGCCCTACTGTAGTCATTTTTCATGTAGAACTTGACCACATGCTTTTAGTTGATTGCTTAGCTGTCTGCAGGGAAGTTAGTCTGCAGAGAAGCAGTAGTTTTTTTCCCCTATGGAAATATCATCAGCATTAGATAAATTAAAAATATTTCTATTGTAATTTGTTTCTCCTGCTTATGGTATTCTTTGTCGTGGCCTAAAACAATATTGCACCATATGATGACGTTTTGGGGGAAAGCTACTTTTTCTAGCTTTATTGCTTTAGCTTCTTATTTTGCTTACAGCAGCTGATAGTCCAGTGAGAATTTGCCCTGTGAGCTGATAGTCCAGTGAGAATTAATTAAAACTGACCTTTTTTTTTATAAAACTAGGATAAGTGAAGGAATTCAGTAACACATTAATAACAAAACCTGCGGGCAGGTTTACCAAAGTATGAATTATTTTTGGACTGAGGAATTTCCTCCAAATTTGTAAGAGTCTTGTTAAACATTTTGAGCTTTTTGACAAAATCAGTATCACAATGGTAGCATTACAGCTTTAAAGGTGTATGGCATAAAACAGATGTGATATATATCACAGAGATTATAGATCATGTTTCCTTTTTTTCTGTTGTTAAGAGCTGAACATCGTGGCTCTCTCAGAGCTGTTTCTGTCTTCTCTCTCCTGCTCTCTGTGCTGTGCGCAGTATACAAGAAGCATATGCTGTATGATAATGTACATGTGGTCAGGCTAATTGTAGCTCTTACATTTGAACATGATATTGGTATTCTTTCCCATACTATTTATTTCTTTCATTTCCCCTCACAGACATACGTTTGCTAGAAAACCTGAAACTGTGTTGAAGTTGGTGCATTTGTGAAGTGTTGAGTATCCTGTTTTGTTTTGTTTTATTGATGGAGGCAAAGGGGGAGGCTGTTTTTGTCATACTGCATGCATACTAGAAAGCAAGTTGTTTGTTGTCAGCTTAAGTGACTTGGCAGCAGCCTCTGTTGTTGGAGTCACATACAGGCTTATCACTGCATCTAAAGCAAAATGAATCCTCAATTTCTTTGGTTCATTTCACATTAATACAGACAACTGACTGAGCATTTGTGTCAGTAAAGGTACGCGTTTTTTTTTTTCTCTACTGACACAGCAAATCTGTACTGTACGTTGCTTTCTCAATAAAATTGTACTTTAATTATCATGATGGATTGAAAACTGGTCTAAAATAAATGGTCACCTGGAACAGAAAAAAAAGGGAGGGAACAATATAAAACATGGATAACCAAAGGCAGATCCATATAATTGTCAGTTTCAGGTGAGAGTTGGAAAAAAATGCATTAAAATGTGGATTGTTCAGAACTTATTCCTGTGTTGTTCAAATAAAGATTTGTGTAAAAAATATCCAGCAGATGTCAGTGCTTCTTTTCCTGCATGTAAATTAATGATGAAACTGTCCTTGCCTGATTGGAGAGGAGAGAAGTGGCAGCCTGAGAGTCTGGATGTGAAGCAGTCAGATGACAACCTTCCTTCCTGCGCAGCAGGCTCTGTCAGAGCCAGAACCGCTTCACGGCCTTGCCCAGAGCCTTGAGCAGAGCCGAACGGCTGGGGCTCCTCACAGCCCAGGCGTGTGTCTGCGTGTGAGAGTTCAGTAACGGCCCTGTGACAAACACGGCTTTTCTGAGCAGACAGAGACTGCGGCCTGGGTCTGCGCTGGCTGTTCCTTGCTGCCGACCATTCCCAGGAATGGAAGGAGGTTCCTGTAGGACCTGGAGCCCTTCCCTGCTGCAGCCCCAGGGAGCGATCACCTCCTGCCCTCAGAGTCCCGGGACCAAAGAGAGCCTGTGCCTGGTTCCTGCTTCAATCTTGCTCAGCCAGCCCCCCTGCCGTGGCCGTGTTCAGAAAATGGAGTGGAAATTCAGGTCAGCAGGTTAACTGAATAATCTAATCTGAATAGTGAACTTCAGCAGGAGGCAGCCTGCAGGCAATCTTCTAAGATCTTGAGTAAGGACCTTGGAAGATTAGGTTGTAGGGTGTTACAAAGGATGTTTTGTTTCCAGCTAAAGTGAGTCTAAATTTGCTATCACCACTGTTGCTGGCAAGGTTGGTCTGCTACTGGCAATGGCATCGTGCAGGCGAAAATGCCAGTATTTATTTAAAGGGATAAACAAGGTGACAAGCCACTTAATCTGAAGAAAAAAAAAAAAAAAAAAAGAATGCAGACACATTTTGGAATCCAGAAGTTTCTGCTTTTTTTTAAAACCAGACAGGTTGATTTCTGCTTAGAGGAAAAAGAATACCAGCAGTTATACTGCATACTTAGTACTGCCCATAATGAGGAAGATGGTTTTTAAAGGTGGACAGAAATTGAGGAAAATCTGTGCAGCACAAATACCTATTTCAGAAAAACAAATCAACTGAAAATATCCAAAAGGCTAAATTGGGTATTGACTGACAGGGAGGAGAAAGGGGATCGGAGGGTCCTGATGGAATAGGATATAATTCCCATATGACTTAAAGAGATTTTGCCTTTATGCTTGCGTGATTGTTACATTGGTTTCTGATGCATATTAATTAATCATAGAACTTAATCACTATAGGGAATGCCAGTGGAAAGAATGATTAGGCTAGGATTTAGTATTAAGACTATAGCTCATCTCTGTGTAGCATTAATGCGTAGCATTATTGCTAAGTCACTGTTTTATGACATCTGCTGAAATAATCCAAATGAAGTCCTGCCAATGCCAAATGCATAGGACAGTGTTTTGGGAGTTTCACCAGTTAAATCCCAGAAAACCAGGTAGCAGAGAAATCATTCACCCAGAATAAACAGTGGTTTGTGGTAATGGGCTCTGCATCATGGATATTTACAGGAAAAAGAAAGTGATTCTTGCGACACATAGGAATGAGAAACTGAAGTTGGGGCTTGCCAGGTTTGCCTAATACTTAATATAAAATTGTTACTTCATGTCCTGGCAGTCAGCATGCCAGCAACCAAACATAGCTTGATTTGGTATTTGCAGAGCTCAATTTAAAAAAAAAAGTAAACTGTGCTGTGTCATTGTACTCAAAATGAACTGTCAGGTGCCATTTTCCATTACATATCCTTTAAGTAAAACAGATTGTGATGCACACAATGCAGCAAATTGGATTAAAAGGTAATCTCATTAGTAATTTTCACCTTTGCTTTTTTGAAAATTATAGTTTGGCCCACTATATGGCTTCTGAGTTTTGTAACGAAACGAATCCTGCGAACTTGTGTTTATGTGGGGATGTGACATGCCTGCTTTTAACTCAGCCATTTGTTCCTGTGGTCTGTAAGACAGTGTGGATGGCATGAGTTCTGTCCGTGCCCGTGCGTCTGCTAAGGAAGGTTTGTTGCTAATGTCAGCTAGAAGGAGGCCTACAAACAGTGCTTATGGAGATCAGGGAGTAAAACAGGAAATAGGGAAGTGGTAAGGTCCTCAGTAAAGTCTTGAGGACTCCAAAGCATCTTAGAAGAAGAAACAGAGAGGGAGGCAAAGAAAGGCAAAGTCACAGAATATGGATGGAAAAATGTTGTAACTGCAGTAGCATCATCATACCCATTTCCTTGGGTGATCTCATCAGAAATAGTAAGAAAGCAGTCAGTATAACATGTGATAACATGCAATCCCCGCAGAGCTAATGCATCTTTGGAGAGAGATATGTGCAGGACCTAAAACAGCTCATGAAGAAACAGAAGGAAAATACATCATGACATCATTGCTTCCAAAACCAGTTTTCACCCTTTTCAGAGCACACAAAGGGTTTTCTTTGGTTTGGTTTTTGCCTTTTTCTGACCTGGGCTTTCCCACTGAGTAAACCATGTACTCAGTGTTGAGTTACTTCTCTCACAATTCATATAGGCAAGGAAAGGCGGCCACCTCTGTGCTGCAGGCATTGAAACACCTCTGCTCTTTACAGGGCTCAACGCTTAATTGCTTTGAGTTCTTAGAACAATGCCAAAGAAAACTGAGGAAAGCATCCTAATTTGGCTTTCTACAGTTCAACTAGCCAGGAACTTCAGAAATCAACCAAGCCTTTCTTTGTGTGAGAAATCATAGGTACTTAGATCAGATCGGTACCAGTACACACGCAACTATAAGAGTGCAGAATAAAACAGAAATATCGAGCAACAGTTCACGGGATAATAGACTTGGAAAGAATAATTAATTTAAGTGTGAAAGTAATTCTGCTGAGAGTTTGGTCTGATGTTTGTTCTGGTGAAGTATTCCCCTTTTTGTTGCTCAGCATCCTTGTGGATGCGGGTTGCCTGCAGTCGGAGCTGTCACCCTTGGGCCAGCATGGGCCAGGTTTTGACACTAGTTCTGTTGTGTGAGACAGCATGCAGCGCTTCGCTAAAGACACCTAAGGTATTTATCATTTGACAGACCTCTTCCCCATGTAATGCAGCAAAAACCTGAGGTGTCGCAAAGCTGTGTGTCCTGCCTCCTGTCACTGAGTATTTGCAGAATAGGACGAGCTCTCAGGTGGAGCACGTTTCTAAGTTGTCTCTAGGAAATGAGAAGTGCCAGATACTGACTTAGGAGGTGATGAAGCTGTAACCCAGTTTGAAGTTCCTTCCTGAGTCTCCGTCTAGAGGCACTTTGGAAGATCGCTAGGGGATTAGTTAGCTTTTAGAAGGGAAACTGCTGCTTAAGGACATAGGCTCCCAAGGACGAAGCTTTCAAACGGCAATATCTGTCTGCTGTTAACAGCTAAGCACTTCTCTAGCCTTGGTCAGCAGGCTCTTGTGACTATGAAATGACAGGATCACACTAAAGCAGTCAAAAACGCTTTTCATAATTAAAAGCATTGTAATTTTTTGTTAGTTTAGAAGAGCAAAACTGCTCAAGTTTTTGAGAGATGGGATTAGAGACTTGTGGTAACTGCCTGAGTTGTCTGCTGATCCCTCTTGCGCTTTGGAGTATTGTTGTTAATATCCTATTATACTTCCCTAATGGGAAGACTTCATATGCTGCCAGTTACCAGCTTCCCAGCCACGTGTGGTATTTTGAAGGGATCTGTTTCTCAGGTGTGATGGTAAGTGTTGGGTTTGTTTGTGTGTTTGTTTTTATAATGAATTGCATTCTACTGCAAATAGTCTTGGGTTACTGTGCAGAGAAGTAATAATTCTGCCAACTGGGCTTTTAAGGGGGACGTGGGTTATTTTGGCAAAAGCACTGCAAACTACTTAGTTTCATATGTATGATTTTTCTGCTGGCTTTTTGTTTATGTGTACGCTACACTTTTATTATTGGATCAGGTACTGTTTTGGTTTAGTATTCTGTGGCATGTGTATTAAAACTCTTTTAGCAAAACTAAACCCAACCTAGAAAAGCCTCCCAAACTGTTCAGATCTCTTTGAGCTCTATACAGTCTTTCAGAAGGCTAGGTTACTGTTCGCATCAGGGTTTATATCATGCTGAACTATTGGGCTAAATGCAAAATGTTGTCTGTCACTGTGACTGACATGATAACTTTTTTTGCATTGCATTTGCATTATGCTTATTTTTATCCGCCAAGTGAGTTCGGTGCTGCTCACATTGTTCGCTGTCGACACAAAGAGCTTTTGGACAGAAAGCAGCAAGGTCACACAAGTGCTTACGGACAGCTTTTCCTTTTCATTAGCCTTTCTAAGAGAGCTAACGTGCATGCATTAAGATATTTTTATGAAGGTACAGATCAAGGAGAGATATTAAAATATGAGACCTTCTTTTGAAGACACGGAGCAGGAAAGAAAATGCCATCAGGCAGGGAATTCAAAGCAAAAAGCCTGGTTAAAATGTGGAGAAGGTTAACTGCAAAAGTTAGATTCATATTCTGAAACATTTTGAGCTTCAGGATCATTACTTGTGTATTAACAAATTTTAAGTTAACCTGCCCCAAACAAGGCACAAGTGGGTGAGCGAACAGTGCTGTGCCCTCACTGAATTTTTCTTACAGTGCGTCACAGTGATGAAAACTCTAATGTCAGCAAAGCTCCTTGTGACTGAGGGCATTTTGAGTAGTTTCAAGCAACAGGTTATTTAAAATGCTGGTGTTGCTGATATCATAATCTTTTGAGTTAATTCTTTTTCTTCGTGTATTTTTCTCTTAACCTCTAGGCTTTACAAATGAGAAAACCAGGGGCATCTCCTGTTGGAGATCAGCTCACAGAAACATTTCCTTCCCTTATGTCCCCATTCAGACCAGTGCTTCTCTGAGCCACAGTTCAGTACTCTGAGAAAGACGGCATGGATTCTCGGCAGAGGAAGCACTTGAGAGCTGAGGTGTAAATCTTGCACCGCTAGGCTAGGCTAGGCTTGCACCACATGCTTTTCTAGGCTGGCTCTAGTAGTAGAAGGTGATATTCTGACTATGTAACTGCAGAAAAGCTGACACAGAATCAATATGGTTATATTAATAAAAACAACCTTCCATTCACTGCTAATGCTTAGTATCTGCAGTCCTTTAGCTCACCTTGTGATGTCCCTTTGCAGATCATCCTGTTAGCAGTAATTTTAATAACACTGGAGAGTAACTTGTTCTATCGGCGCTGCCAGAGCGAGAGCTGTAACAAAACCTACAGGGTAAGTCATTCTGTTGTTTTTGCCTCTCCAGTTTTTGTTCCGAGCGTCTTCCTGCTCCTGTGTTTTGAGTACAGCCTTTTGCCCTCTCATAGAGTCACAGAATCATAGAGTGCTTAAGGTTGAGAAGGGACTTCAGAGGTTATCTAGTCCAACCTCCCTGCTCACGCAGGGTCACCCAGAGCACGGGGCACAGGCTGCATCCAAGCGGGTTTGAAAGATCTCCAAAGAAGGAGACTCCACAACCTCTCTGGGCAGCCTGTTCC
>JAUBOD010000958.1:2031058-2045605 GCA_032353885.1 Nothura maculosa
CTCATTTTTACTATCTCGGATTTGCTAAGAATTTTCATTTGAGGAACAGCCTGTATCTCAATCTCTAAACATCAAATTTATACAGATAATAGAATTTCAAGGTCTACTCCTAATAGATTTTTGTCTTTGGTTTGTTTCTTCTATAACTTTTAGGAGTTTTTGAAGTGTCGTGCCTGACAACAGATCATTACACAGGGGGCATGAAGCAGAAATACTCAGTGAAGCAATGCCACTGGTGGAACGTGGACCCCACACTGTATTTGCATGAAAAAACTTACTACATTGCTGCAGTAGAAGTGGAATGGGACTATTCTCCTAACAGGACATGGGAACTTGAGCGGCATCAGTTTCATGAAGAAAGGTAAGTATGTGGAATATACATGAGATGAGAAAATAAAAATGCAGAAAGGAGCAGCCCTTTTCCTTCTAGAAATCCAGGCATTTTGAGACACATTTTCTGTATGTAAGTATTTCTAGGGACCACTTGAATTTGAGGTCTTTCCCCAGTAATGTTGCCATGTAACTCTGAACCAGGCAGGATCATGTTCTGAAAATGGTCCACACAAATCTCTGAGTCATTTGCAGAATTTAATGGATCCTGGATGTTGCCTGTGTATTTACTTTTTACCAGTGTTGACACAAACATTGATGTGGAATGCTTAAAGCCTTCATTACGCTGCAAATATGCTGAGTACTTTGTGCTTTGGTGGGTTTCTTACTATGCATAACATATCCTTGTCTGTTGTCTATCTGAACTCTGAGCAGTGATCTCGAGCATTCATGCAGCAGTTTTCTCTTTTTTTTTCACTCTATTTTGTTATTTGAAACAAGAAAAGATTTTTCTCTGTGATGAAACCCAGACATGTTTAAACAAAGCCTTAGGTTTGGTGTATTCCATGTATTCCCAGTACCTGGACCCCAATTAGTGGGAACTGAGTGCATCAAACAATTCATGTCTGTTAGGAGAGCCTAAATAATGAATTGATTGTGTGTACTGCAGCTGCCTATGTAGCTTCATTTCCAGTTAGATTATAACAGTCTGTATTTGTTTATTGACTTTGATGTGTCATCATATTTATATATTTTTTTCTCATCATGTTTGCACCTTTGCCGTGTGTAGCCGCCTTTTTCATACTACTGAGCACAAGCAGTAGAGATTGTGATGATAACAGATTATTTTTAACTGTCTCCAGTCTCATGATCTCTGCAGACACTTAGCCCCACATGATACAGAAAAGGGACCTAAGCAGGGCTTAGCCATTGTAAGATTGCACTTGTTAAAGGAACCAGCAGCCTGTGTGACCATGGGTCCACTGATCTAAATTTTTGATTGATGGTTAAATGATACACCTGCAAAAGATGCTGTCAGACCCATGAAGAAATTTCTGACATATTCTCATGCCTCTCTTTTATTTTCACAGCCCTGGCAATCCATTTTTAAATAAAGATGACAAATTCATTGGTTCGAAATACAGAAAGGTTGTATATCGTGAGTTCACCGACCAGACATTCAGTACTCCCAAAGAGCGAGCCGAGGAGCAGCATCATCTAGGAATTCAAGGTATAGTCATCATGAAGCTCAGTTTCAGAACTAGGAAAAATACAATGAAACCAAACAGACACTACTGAGTGTAGTTCTACCCATACTATGTGCCAAAACCCATGTGGAATTGCTATTTACTTATCACTGTGTATTGCATATTATAGTGCTAGCTTTACAAAAAAAACACCATCTGTTTTTGTCATAGGTCATTGTTTTCAAAGTTGTCATAAAACTATGTAACCACATCTCAACTGATATACTGCAGATATCCTGAACTTTTCAAAATCAGCCCTCTGTTAAGATGCCTAATTTCAGACACTAAAGTTTGCATATCATAGTGAATATATATTTTCCGTGTCTAGCTTTCAGTTTAAGTAATTAAACTGCATCTCTGAACATTATTATTAAATAATATAATTGAACTTGTATCTCCGAACATAATAAACTCTTTCAGCTCTGATCCTTTGTAAAACCCGTTTAATTTTTCCTTTCTATCCACTAGGACCACTGCTTATGTCAAATACGGGAGATAAAATTAAAATTGTTTTTAAGAACTTGGCATCACGACCTTATTCTATACATGCTCATGGAGTGAAAACTAATAGTGATGTTGTTTCAGTAACTAACCCAGGTATCAAAAATCCACTTGTTTAATTCTCATGCCTTATAATAAGATCTAGCAAACTTCCAAGGTAGGATAGCACGAGATATACTTTTTCTAACATCAACTTCTTAAATTTTATGAAGCTGCTTAATATTTATATTCCTACATTTAAAATATTCCTGCTTATTATTGCTGTATCTTAGCCCTGGGCAGAACAGTAGCATTCCTTTGGTAGAGCTTGGCTTTGGTTATGCAAGGAGAGTATGGTTTATATCTATTCTTTCAAAAGTTATTCTGTGATCTTTACAAAAGATATAATTAGTTTATTAAACTTGCTAAACTGGACAGTGCAGTCACTGACAGGAACACTGGCTGGAGGAATTAGGAATCTGTAGAAGGGCAATAACAATAAGAAATGAGCCAGTGCAGTAGTTGCGAAGAGGAAGTTCAAGATAGAAATAAGCCATAAATGAAGATAGCATCTATTTTGGCACAACCTCTTAAAGAGCAGAAACCACATCACCTCTCCTCTCCCTCCCGAAAAACCCACATGACTTGTTTAATACAGGTGAAACAAAAACATATATCTGGAAAATCCCTGAGAGATCGAGTTCTGGAAGAGGTGATCCACACTGCATTGCCTGGGCATACCATTCAGCTGTGGACATCGTCAAGGTATGATGCTAGCAGAAGTTCACAGGTATAATGAAAGGATGATGAGCTTGAAATGCTTTGTGCTTTCTCTGTCAAGTCTCTGTCTGCCCCCCCATACGATACATTTGAACTGTCTCATGAACAATGCAGGAAAATGAGGACAGAATTAGCAAGTTCCATTCTGTTGTGTTCTTACTCCTTCATTCATTTGTTGTTTATATAATCACCTTCGGATTCATTTTTAAAACAAACATTTTAGAACTATCTAACTAATCGTGTATGTGCAACCACGGAACACAAATATGCAACTTTTCTACAAGTGCTTACTATCCTTACTTAACTGATCTTTTTTTTAAATTCAAATTAATGCTCATACTTCATAAATTGTAAAGACAAAATGGAAAATTACTTGTAGGCTTTCATTTTGAAAGTGTAAAAGAAGTTTTTAATAGAAGATAACTCACCATTCTGAAACCTAAAACAAAATTGAAAACAAAAAAAAACAATAAATAAAAATGGATAAAAAAGTGTATGGACTGTATAGCAAAGAACATATGCCCACACACACAGAAAGTTACAGTTTATCTGTGGGTGGCAAATAAGAGAGAAGAAATTATTTTCAGATACTGAAATTTGTTAAAATAATAAACATTTATGTCTGTTATTTAAAAATGCTATTGCTTTTACTAGTCACATCTTGTAATTCTTTGATTTTTTTTTCATTTGTAATTTCAGGACACTTACAGTGGATTAATAGGCACACTTGTTGTGTGTCATAGACATTATCTGCCATCATTTCATGCCCAAAAAAAAGTTCAATTTGCTCTTCTTTTTATGGTTTTTGATGAGAATGAGTCATGGTATTTGGATGAAAATATTAAAACCTACTCTGCTAACCCACACCTTGTTGACAAAGAGGATGAGGAATTTCTTGAAAGTAATAAAATGCATGGTATGGTTCCAATTTAATTAAAAAAAAACTCTATAATAAAGTTATATATTTCAAAGCACTAGTTAATGAGTGGAATGCCTGAAAAAAAATCACTTGCCTTATCGCAGAACAATGTAAATCTCACTTTAAAAAAAAGGAAAAAGACAACACAAGGTCTGTCCTGAAAGTGCATCCTGGTATAGCTTAGCCTTCACGAGGGGCCATGGGTAATACAGCTGCTTGAAAGCAAGGCTGATGTTAGCAAGGATTCATAATAAGGGACATTTAACTATTTACTTTTAAATATACAAGATACTACCATTCCATTACTATTATGCTGTCTTTTTCTGTAGTAAGGAGTTAATGTATTACTTCAATGCAGTTATTTTAATAGATCATTCAAAACAATTAATTTTGCCTAGTAGTAGTTTTGAATTCTTGCCTTCTATTAAAGCCTTCAGAATAATATGACACAAAAATCTTATTTATTTTCCTCTCTCTAGCCATTAATGGAAAAGTGTTTGGAAATTTGCAAGGTCTTACTATGCATGTTGGGGATAAAGTAAGCTGGTATTTGATGGGAATGGGCAACGAAGTAGATATTCACACAGCACACTTCCATGGCCACAGTTTTGATTACAAGGTAACAGGTCCTTTCTATGATTCTTTTTGCCATGTTAAGAATGAGAGCTGAGCCCAAATACAGCGGCGAGTAACCCCATGCGAAATGTTAAGATGTTAAATATTAAGTAGCAGCTATGTAATCCAACTTTGTGGCATTTCATATTTGACCAGTACACATGGGAATCAGGGATTATCTGGCAGCATTTATACTACAGAAACTTCATAATTTGCTCTGGCAAGTTTGCTGTGAATTTTCATATCTTCAGTAAGAGAACAAACGTCACTTTCCTTGTTTTTCCCTTCATCTGCTAGTTTTAGCATGTGCGTTATGAAATCAGAGTCCTGTCGTAATGACATGCAATAGCCTGAATCTTTTCTCGAAATTGATGCCGTAAATTTGATGGGTATATACATTTAAGTGAGCATATGTTACTGCCACCTAGTGATGTCTCACTGTTGAACCCTGGTTTCTTTTCATCTGGCAGCAAACCGGAGTTTACCGGGCAGATGTGTTTGACCTGTTCCCTGGGACATTTCAGACGGTGGAGATGGTACCGCAGAACCCCGGTACCTGGCTGTTACACTGCCACGTTACAGATCACATCCACGCAGGCATGGAGGTGACCTACACAGTGCTCCCCAAGGAAGGTAGGAGCTTAACTATCAGTAATGTTGGTTCTATTTAAAGATGCAGCAAGGGCCTCACAGACACGTCAGTAGCGTCTGCAGAACCAGCTCAGGCAGCCAACGGTACTTCATGGCATAAGAGTGATGTATGTTGTAATATGGAGGCCAGAATCGCAAATCAGCTAATATTTGCCTTAATGATACTCCTCAGAAAACAAAAGTAGCTAAAGGACTACATCTTAAATGACAATTGCTACAAAATCTCACCAATGAAACTTAAAATGGCACTTCCTCAATTTAAAAAAAAAACTTCATGGGTTAAAATATTTCTGTACACTGTGTCCATTGTGTTAAACTCCATCTCAGTCTTTAATTAAAAACACAACCAAGGCTCACTAGTTATGGTATGGAAGGATATTTTAGCCTTACAGGCACTTTGCTTTAATCAAAAAAAAAAAAAAAAAAAAAAAAAAAAAACCCAACAAAAAAAAAAAAAGAATCCTAGAACTGCAGGCTTTTGTCTTTGTATTCGATTGTGTAAAAAGAATGTATATGTAAAAAAGAAAAAAAGGACTGTTAAACACAATGTACTTCTTTACTATTTTATAAACCATTGAGATCTGCAGACTATCCTGTGCTAAACTTGGGTGGATGATAGAAGAGCTGACAGGGTAAACTGAAAGAGATAAACAAATAGACTTTTACCATTAAGTAGACTCTGCTATACTTTTTCCAGAGAAGCACTGCTTGGATTGTTCATACTTAGTTATCTACACCCATTCCAGTACTATTCAGTGCATTTTTGAGGCAAAAGAAAAAAAAAAAAAGCCTTAACAAAACATGTAAAAGGTATTGGGATCTGTTGTATGTGTTGTTAATTTGAAGTGTTCTCCATATCCATGGAAAGATTAAAAAGTTGTAATAAAAGTTATTTTTTTCTTTACAGACAAATCATCTTTTGTTTCCCAAGATCATTTAATATCAATTAAAGTGTAATTAATGGTATAACAGGCACAAGAGTATGAAAAAGACATTTTACCACAGCAGTTCTCTGAGGTCTGTCTCAAGTGAGGCATTTCTTAGGAAACACAATCTCCTGGGCATCCATATCAGCGTGGATTTTTTTAAGGTTTCATTCAGTGGGCCTCCTCTACCAACAGGATCACAGACTGAGAGAGCTGGACGGATACAACAGTTGTAAGGATATAAACCTACATAGTAGCATTTTCCTGAAATAAAATATACATATATATATATATATATATATATATATATATATATAGCCTGCTATTTAGACATTCTGAGTGACTCCTGATGTATGTTATTTAACCACTGAGGAATTGTCATATATGCAAAGAATGTGTAAGAGACATGTGAAGTGTAAGTTTCTCTTATTTTAAAATTTGTAAATAAACCTGTGTGGCAGCAAAATTTGTTTGAAGTGGTTGTCCTAGATCTGATGTCACATTTTTACTAGTCAGATATTAGTTGTTACAAGATCTGAAAAATGATGAGGGCTATCACTTGTGCCGGAGGTTAATACATATATAAAATTATAACAAAATAATCCTATATTTCCATTGAATTATATATATATATATATATATATACACACACACATATGAATTACTATATATAGAATTTATCAAGCAATATACTTTAATATAGTCAAGCTAAGAGATAAGGTGGCAGACGGACTATGGTTGCAGAAGCTGTTTGTCTTTCCATTACAGAAAATAAGAGGGGCAGAGTTATGCTGAAATCAATCCGATGACATTCAGGGAGCGTAAAGGTAAAATTTGGTGGCCGTCGCCTAGGACCTTGACCCGGACGCAGCTTGAGCCACGGCAGCAGTGCTGGTAGCATCGTGGTGCTCTGCTGCACCCATCAAGCAGTTACTCTCAACAGACACATGCAGCACTGCTGGTGCAGGACCAGTTCTGCTCAAAAGCACAGCATCTAGCTGTGTTTTATTACCCCAGCTCTCCCCTCTGTTCCAATGATCCCTCCCCTGGGTAAACAACAGGGAGGTGTACAAGAGGGGCAAGAACAGAAAACTGTCCATTCCAGCCAACACTAGCACAAAGCAAGTTGCTTCTCTATATCGATACAGGGCCTAAAGAAGCTCTTGAAGCCAGTCCGGCTCTCCTACTGAATTAGGCCATTGGTTTGGCTGTAACAAACGTACCACACAGGAAAGTTCAACAGCTTTATTTTTTTTATGCTTCGTTCAGAGTACAGATGAGATACCCTTTGAATGCTAGCAGTTTAAGTAACGGGACAGTTACTGAAATTGGATTTGATAGCACTACTGCCAGCTAATTAAGCTTTTAGATGGTTAAAGGAGCACGCTACCATTGTTTTACTGAGGGTAAAGAAGGAAATAGGACAGAGTGGGGACTAGGAGCAAGGGCAGACATCGAAAATAAGACTGAGGGTAGACACCGAAGTAGAATGGAGGGGAAACACTGGTAGTTTGACTGAAAGTAAACACCAGAGTAGCACTGAGGGTAAACATCGTGTGTAGGAATGAGGGTAAACTTCGGGAGTAGGAATGAGGTAGTCACAGAAGTTTAACCGAGGATAAACACAAAACTAGCACTGACAGTAAACATCAGGAGTAGGAGCAAGGGTAAACACAGAAGTATCACTGAGACTAAACATCAGGAATAGGACCAAGGGTAAACATCGAAGTACCACTGAGGGTAAATATTGGGAGGTCTCAGGGTAGACACAGAAGTAGGACCCAAGGTGTATGTTGGGAGAAGGAAGCAGTACTTCCATGTCTACCATCAGTCCTACTCCCAAGGTCTACTTTCAGTTGTACTCCCATGTCTGCTCTCAGTGGTACTTCTACATCTACCCTCAGTCCTACCCCCAATATCTACCCTCAGTTTTACTCCCCATGTCTACGGTCAGTAGTACCTCCTTGTCTACCCTCAATGGTACTTCCATGTTTACCCTCAGTCCTATTCCCTCTGTCTACCCTCAGTGCTACTTCCTTGTCTGCCCTCTGTCCTATTGTCCATGTCTACCCTCAGTGGTACGTCCATATTTACACTTACTCAGGGTATCAGGAGATTTTTATGCTGCAAAATGAAGTAAAGGGCCTAGTTTCAGATGCAAGTCAAGCATATTTACTCACACAATTAGAGACATTCCCCCTTGATGATGATCCAGCCAACTAGCAAGGAATTAAGAGTGACACATGCTTTACTTCCAGCATACATTAAATGTGTCATAGTATTGTACAGTCAGTAGTTTTTAAGCACTTTGGCCATAAGTTTAGCTTCATTTAGGAAATAAGTGACCTACATCTAATGGCTGAACAGTTGTGCTTTTCACCTGACCAACCACCACAAAGTTTTACCTGACAGGAATGCCTCAGGATAGCCGAGGTTCTATAAGTGTACAATAGTATTTTTGTACATGTACAATAGAAATGCTTAGCTTTAGCATGAGACAGTAGTTGTCATTCCATTAATGAGGTTTCAACATGGCCATAAAGTGGCTAATGTGTAGAGCGAGTCCCACAAAGCTTTCTGTGTAGTTCTACTGTTCCATTTCCTTTTTTATTCCAGTGCATTCTTGGTATTTGAGTGCATAGTAGATTTTTCACCAGCTTTAGGTCAGTGGTTTCCTTTGGCTGCAGTGAATAAGATGTGGCAGGAAAAATGCTGCAGTTCCATCCTCTGGTATAACATTGAGGAAATCCCTTAGTTCCAGTTTCATAGTAACAACTGATAAAGCTTCTGTCCAGGCCAGAAAGTTTAAGACATTTTTGTTAAAACAAAGGAACAAAGAGGCCATTAACAATGCGATTACTAATTGAAGTCATCAAATTATTGAACTATTATAACTGGAATCAACTTTGAGACCATTTGGGACCACACACTATTAGGAAAAAAATCTCAAGTTTAACAGCCTTTAAACAGAACTGCATATTAGAATGAAACTCTACATCAATTCATCAGGTCTACGTGTGGCACTAATGCTTACAGAATTCTGACCTGTTACTTCAACCGCTTTGCACAAAGTACAAAGGAAGCATTAGATATATACCACAGCATCCTAATTCAGAATAATTTGTAGTAGGTAATGTTCTATGAACAGCTTCTGAGAGCTGGGTACAAGTTGAAACCCAGACAGTTCCATCTCCACGTGAGGAAGAACTTCTTTCCTGTAAAGGTGACAAAGCCCTCAAACAGGCTCCCCAGGGAGGCTGTGGAGTCTCCTGCTCTGGAGATCTTCTAAACCCACCTGGATGTCACAGGGGCCCTGTGCTCTGGGTGTCTCTGCTGCAGCAGGAGGGTTGGATGGGATGATCATTATATGTCCCTTCCAACCTCAATCATTCTGTGATATCATGTTCTGATGTTTTTATGAATGCAAAGTTAATAAGCATGCAAATATCGGTTGAAAGAAAAATCTGTCGCTACAAACTAGAACTTTCTGGTACAGCATGGCAACATGTTCTACGTCATGCAACCCAGCCATGTTGTTGTTCTGCCCTCAGAATGTATGATAGGGGTAGTTTTGTTTTCATGCAGTCTTCTTATTCTGTCAAAGACACCCAAACTGACCCCTCAGCTATGCATTATTACTGTCTTCCTACAAACATGTAACACTGGGACTAGTTCAACTCGGGGTTGGTTTCTCTACTGCTTTGTTTCCACCGATTCAACAGCTGGGAGAACCCCCTTGCCCAACCCCAAAGATGAATGATATCAATTTCTTCCAGTTAATACTTCCAACTATCAATAATACAATGCAGTTTTTCAATCTATGGCCAAATCATACACTTAACAAGACGCTTAACACTCCATAGGATGATGAATAACAGCCTGCTGCCTATTGCTTAGAACCCTAGTCACTTAGCCTAGAACAAAAGCAATTACTGTTCCTGCTATTTGATAGCTTTTTGTGGTCTTTTTACTATTATAGAGGTAATACAAGGTAATGCTACCATTGTGAAGTGTTCTGCACAATGCAGAATGCTGCCCAACTACTTAGAGAGCTGCTGAGCACTATTAACTTTGTCCATGTAAAAGGGTCCCTTCTTTCTGTGCATTGCACTGATAGTCACTAGGTTGAACAATGCTCAGAGCACTGTGTGCCAAACAGCAGCTTCTTGAGTCTAGTTGTTGTCATAACATTTACCTTTAAGTGAGGAAATATGAACAGGACAGTCATTTCCAGTAAGTCTGGTTCTCTTGTAAAGTTCAGGAAGCAGCTTGTTCCACCACAGAGCCTAATTCAAAACATCAACAACAACAAACTAAAAGTGTGAAGTAACAGTGTCCAAAAGCCCAAAATATCTGCTAAAAATACACGGAACTAAGAGCAGATGTGTGCAAATGCCGGTAGGTTAAGATCAACTTAGGAATTAGTTTACATAATGATTTGAAATGAAACGTTCTTGCATAAGTATTATTTTCAAATTTCACTGTGATCTTTTATACTTTAAACTGTAATCCCCCCCAGTGTCTCTACAGAGAAGAATGCTTATAGTTTAGAACGTAAGTGTACATAATACATAGTGACACACTGATGCAGTACGAAAATAAAGATTTTTCCTTCCAAACAACTCTATGCAAAATGGTATGTGGTACATAAAAGGAGAACTCTGCTCTGTCCTGATCTGCCAGTTGTTATAGTGACTTAGTTTTTTTCTGTGTACTTTCTGTAAGAATGGAGAAGGGGAAAGGATTGCTTCCCTTTTCCTTACAGAGGCTAACACTTTTCTTCCACTTTTCTTCACGTTCAGTACTATAGCCTCACACTAAACTCTACTACTAACATAGAAACAATCAAAGAAACTACCTTCAAATCTGAAAATAAGCAGTAATTTGGTTTTGGAATGGAATACTGGTATCTCCGGGTGGTAAGGAATCAGCTTTCCTGATTCTAGCATGCAAAATTGCACAATTTATCCAGTAGCTGTGGGACAGCTCTTTCCATTGAGAAAGTGGGATATAAATAATACAATTTCCTTTATGAACCAGTACCATCCCTAGGCTATAAGCTCAGATGCCACTAGACTGCCAAAAGAACATGTTCAAAAGTGGTTTTATTTGAAGGACCATCATTTCCCAGCTTGCCGCTAAAATCTGATATATTACATAGTGCTGTCAAATATTACTTAGAACATTGACTGGTATTCTTTTCTGAGGCACTCTGCAGTATAAATGACTGTTTACTACAATTAATATTAGCAGTCACATTTTACTTTCATTAAGGAATTGTGAAAAATATATATCATTAAAATTAGTAGGGATCCAGCTTTGAAATTTTAGTACAGAGAGGTTCATAACAAGCTAAGCATTTTACCCTGAAAGCAGAGCTATCTGATCTCATTGGATGTGCAGATGTGACAGGGAACAACAACGCTCCAAAACAAAACAAACAAGAAAAACCCCTGCACGACTTTTAACAGCAGCTCACCAAATTGTCATCTTTCAGTTCATGTTGAGCATATAGAACAACTGCATCAGGACACTTGTTTAAAAGCAGGTCGAGGGAATCCTCATACTTTCCTAGACGTGTACTGCAGAGAACACGGATGGTGAGGCCAACATTGCCATCCTCTGACAGAGACTCCAAGAAAGGCAGAGCTGAAGTTACATTGATTGATTGACTACATAAAATAGACTGAAAACAAGAAGAAAAGCTATTTTTGGATTTAAGTCAAATTTTGCAAGGAAAATTAACCATACTTTTAAAACAAAAGCTTTCACTTATTGTAACAGTTTTAAAATAATATTACCTTTAATGACAGTTACTGCTAACCGGGAAAGTAAGTGTGGTATAGACTGTAAATGAATATATCATTGTAACTGCCATATCCTTGACGAACTTCTTGCTTCTGCAATTTCACTGTGTCTTTTAGCTCCACTTGGATAACAGAAATCTTACCCTAAAACAGCTGTATTATTACACCTTGTTCTGATAAACATGGCAGTATAGTTTGAGTGTTCTACTGTAGACCTCCACTTGGCAGTTTTTGTTGAGCAAGGCTGAAGGGCTAACAGTGTAAGTTTTGTGGTTTTTTTTCCCCCCCCACTATAGATAGATATTCAAACATAAATGAACACTTGCAGAACAGGTGCAAACTGCAAAAATTTCGTACCTGTAGTTTTGAAATATCTTCAGGATAATCTTGATCAGATGGGGATCCCACTGCCATTATGAAAATTACCCAGGGGAAAATCAACCCGAAATGATTACAGGAATTTATCTATACAAGAAAAAAGTTTTAGTATAAGAAATCTTTCTCCTGTTACTGATCAATGTGAAACCCAATCAATGTGAAGAAAATCCAATTCTCAAGTAGCATACTTTAGAAGAGCAGTTGTTTTTTTTTTTCTTTTGGTTCATATGACTAGGTGAAGAATAAACTGAAAATTTACTTTGATTTATTTCTGTATTCCAGATTTCCAATTCAGAACACTTTACAGTCATCCACTCACAGATTTTCCTCACTGAGTCAGCTTTGTAAAATTTCAAAGACTCCACTGGACAAACTGTCCATTTAAGCCCTTATTCCTGTCCAGAACTGAAATTCCTTTCGGAAATTTACTTGTAGATGTACCCAAATAGTAAAATTGACCTGAACTAGGAATATCTATTTGTGTAAGTCCACACAATGTTCTACATTTTCAGTCTTGCAGCTTGCAAACAACTGTTCAGAATTACATTACTCAAAACAGTATTTGAATGAGCTTTGGCTAGATGACGAAATCATAAAGCTTTCTCTGAGCGCACAGATGTACTTACCAGATCCTCTGTTGTTTTCAGTGGTTTGGTCTCAGGAAATTCCCTCTTCGATATTCTGCAAACATACTGACAAACTAACCTTAGTAAGAGTTTCTGAAGCACTTCCTCCTGAGTGCATGCTACAAGAAGAGCTTCCCAAAAATCCACTAAGAGCTGAGGGACAGTGTTTTCACTGCTATTGCACAATGTCTAAGAACAAAACCAAACAAACAAAAAAGAAAAACAGCAACTTAGCACAGAACATGGCACTTGTTAATAACTGTAGTTAGAAGAAACAACAGTTTTTCATGTTTTTAGCAGATGCAGTGATTGCTTTGTGTCCTGATGTACTTCCAAAGGGTATGATTTTACATAGTACAGTGATAGACAAAGTAAAAAAGTTCTAGAATGATTTTAGGGAAATCAAGTCTAAATTACGTTATTTGATTTCTTCTTGCAGACTTATTCCTCTGTCAGAAATGATCTATTCAGCAAGAATTTACAGACCTGCTAAATTGAATATTTAAACGTATCAATAGCTAAGCAGGCACCTTCTAAAGAAAAACCTTAATGGAAGGAAATAAATAAATATTGTGTAGCTCAGTGGGAGATAATGGTAAGATCCACAGGGAAGATGCTTCAGGCCTTAACATCTGATGTGTCAAGGATATGGACATCCCTGACAGTTAAATAACTGTCTAGAGTTAACTAACAGTTAATAGAGTTAACTCTAATAGTTAACTGGCTTCTTTCAAAAAGAACCCATTAGAATGAATCTGAGTTTCATGAATTTATATTTCCAATAAAAGTCTTTCAAAATAACAGGTCTAGCACCATGATATACTGAAGCATACACTGATGCACCAAAGTATACATAATTTTGATTCAGAAGAGCATTATTCACTGTGGAGAAGAGGGGGAAAAAAAGAAAAAAAAGAAAAAAAAAAAAAAAGGTTGTCTGTTCCCACTCTGGATAAAAAAATCTTTGTTGACCAGAAAAACTACTTTCCATAGTCTGCAGAGTAACTTCTTTCAGAAACAGGAGAGCAAAGCATTATGTATCTTCAGAAATACTTAAGTCTGACTCTTAGAAAAATGTGTTTTCATCCTAATGATTTCTTCAAAAGGAATCTATGGAAATGATTTATCGAAGTTCTCCTAAGCTGCAGTGGCGTTAGGAGTCAACTGAATAAAATATCTGAGACCAGAGTATCCTCTGTTAATATAACAGAGTCAAAACAAAGAGTTTAACATTTCTCCTTTTTTTGGTCTTGATTTAACCAGTATTTATTTTCAGAAGGTCTAGCTCCAATCCTTTATAATCATCTAAAAAAGCTGGCTACCCCCATCCCTCTCTTTCACAAGAAATCTTGGAATGTGTGGGAACAACAAAACTTTTGAGCAAAGCAGCTGAGTTAAAATAACTATGAGAAAAAAGAAGTAAAAAAATAATCACAGTCTAACCTTGAAAAAGGTATCTGCTTCTTCCAGTTCCATTTTACTGTTCTCATATAAAGCCACAATGGCAGCCACCAGTAACCCAGGCTGTGTCTTCTTCAGATGAAAAGCAAATTCAGTTGGAATAACAATTCCTTCCTTATACTGTCTCAAGAGCTTTGGCTGCCCAATGAAGCCAAAGGCCAGTACCGTCTATGGATACAGATATAAATCACGTGAAGAATTTAATTCATAAATACATGAAGGGGGATTGTAAGGAAGAGGGGGCCAAGCTTTTTTTGGTGGTGGCCAGTGATAGGACAAGGGGTAATGGGTGCAGCTGGAGCACAGGAGGTTCCACCTGCAGGTGAG
>JAUBOD010000958.1:2046709-2082717 GCA_032353885.1 Nothura maculosa
CCTGCTGGAGCGGGAAGGTTGGACCAGATGATCTCTAGAGGTCCCTTCCAACCTTATAGATTCTGTGATTCTGTAATTCACATACCAAGTAACCCACCAAATTCAGTATTTATTCTGGTAATCAAGCTTACAGATTAAACAAAGGGAAGTTGATGGAAGTAAATAAATTCTCTCTACAGTTTATAGAAAAAGTTTTCCAGCGACCAACCTCTAGCCTATGTGCTGAACACTGGCTGCTAAATGTTATGTCACTGTCCTGACTACTGTAAGTACTGGACTATTCAGAGTTAGATGAAATTCGTATCTTTGTAAATTCTGCATGCAAGACTCTGCCAGGATAAGACTACTCTTGCTGCAAAGTGAACTGTACAGTCGCAACATATGCCAGCGCTCAAGCCCAAGTCTGTCCTTGCAGACATTCAGCAGAGACTAGACGGTATATCAGGAGAAAAATGAAGAGCGACTGAAAGGCTCTCGTATGGTAAAGCACCACCACAAGCCACAAAGAGTCACACTGTTTACAAGGGGTGAATAGCTCATGGTTTAAGCATCTTACTTCCTTACAGGAGCCCATCTCATGCTTATACATCATCAGATCTCCCATTTTCAGAGCCATGAAAGCCTTGGTAAGTGTTAGGACCACTGATGGCACGATCTTTTCTATCTTCTGAAGATAACTCATGGCTGTTGAAGGACAGACATTTCTCATGCAAGGAGTGCAGATGATATGTGGCAGCTGGACAGGTTCAGTAAGATAGAATATTTGAATAATTTTAGTTGTCAATTCCTGTTTAAAAAAAAAAAAAAAGTCATTTAACAGTTTCAGTTTCTCCAGGTACAGTCTTTCACAGCATATGAAAACAGCTCTTACAGAAATACAGACAGCTTTGCTATGAAACCAGAGCTATCAAATCCTGCCTCCTACCTTCCTGGTAAAAGTAAAGGAACCTCGAGAGCAGATCAATCCATACTCTGGTGGATGAGCACATCCACCACAGTGATCCATTTTATCAGTCTGTACAATCTGTCAGTTTTCAAAATAACAGTTTGCTCTGTTGCATGAATAGGATTTAAAGAAATGGGGGATGATAGAAATCTGATAAGCTTTCCTAGCTTGGAATTATCTCTAGATATAACTGGAAGCCAGGTAATTAGGGATATGCATCTCAGCTGCTTGAGAGTGGTCAGAAGTACCACAATTTTCTCTTTACAGTTACTGAAATTGCTTGCTTTTCTGTAAATATAAAAAGGAAGAGGGAAAAAAAACCTGTAAAACTAAATATACAGCCTATCTGCTTCAAAAGAAACTTTAATTCAAACTTAACACATAAAATTAGAAAATAAAATTAGTTCTCAAAATTAGAACTAAAGCAGTAGATGAAGAAAAAAAAAAAAAAAACTTCATTTTTCTACCTGACTTAATTCTTCATTTGAATCTTCATTAAGAGAGTGAGTTAAGTAAAATATAAATCCTCTTTCATATTTTTGTTTTTCATCACCTTGTGAAACAACTCTCTCTAAAACTTCCATCATGGATAAACCAGACATTCTGTAGTAAGGCAAAGCAAGGTGGTAATCCTTTGTGTCAAACCTGAAAGCAACAAAGAGGAAGGGGTAACATGAAGTTAAGGGTAACAGCTTTGCCACTGCTCTTTTTAAGAATTAAAATAATGCACACACAGAAATACCTGCAACATTTAGACATGCTGAATAGAAAAACCAATGAGCTGTTTTGGTAAAATGTATGTGCTAACATAAAGAATAATATATTTTAAATTTTAGGGTAGCATGAATGGAAACAAAAGTACACACAAAAGTGTCACTTTGACATCCAAAACATATACCTGCTGTAGCAGTCTCCTAGGAAAGCACAACTTTCTCTAAATGCTGTTAGAAGTTCTTCTTTATCATCTGCTTTAAAGAAACCGGGGTCCATTACAGCTGCTCTGACTAATAAGTGAGCTTCACTTAAAAGATGGATGCAACTCTCAGTTTTTACATTTTCATATGTTCTACTATAATCCACCTAGAATAGATGTTGCATATATTTAGGTTTTTGTCAGAAATAAACAATATACAGGAACAAATGTAGAGGACAATAGCTATGTAAAATAGCGTATGGACTACTCATGAAAAATACATTACAGCATATGTAGCAATAAAATGCAGAGATTATATTACAATACTGTAGTCACCAAATAACAAATGCAGGAGCTGGACAATACCATTTCTCTATAAAGCTGGACAGTTGAAACGGTGTTTACAATATATAAATTCCAGCCAGATTCTGAATCAGGATTTTTTCTGGATTTGATGCCGCCAGTCTTTCTGGAACTAGAGAGGAAGAAAAAATGAGTTTTCAGTGTCAAAATAAGCATTACGTAGGCAAAAAGAAGCCATGATTTGACTATCTAAATGCATAAATAAATATGTTGGAGCACTTTAAAGTTTGGTTATGAATTTAACACAATGGACAAGCATGCTCATAAATCAGAGACAGCATGGTTAGGAACCATCAAGTACATCTCTGCCTGTATTTTAAGATCAGGTAGTATTATATACTTCCACAGAAATGAGTAATTCAAACTAGCTAGGAGGTATACTTTTTTTTTGTAAGGATTGACTGTACTTTTACTCCTGCAGCTCCATTAAAGTGTTTACCATGACATGGGGTAAGAAAGTACATGAATGCTTTTAGTTTAATACATTGGTTTAGTCTAATATATGTTTAATGCCCTAAAGCTAAAATGCTGCCGAAAATTACAGACTCTTTCTCTTCATATTTTACTAATATTTAATCTTTTTTTAAAAGAATGACAGTCTCAAGTAAACTAGCACTTGTTCAACTGATTTTTACAGGAGGTAGTAAACATTTCTTCCTAAAATGCTAACTATGAACTTTGAAAAAAATCAAATAGTAGAAGAAAGCATGTCTTCACTTTCTGCTAATACATATTTTGCTAGCTTGTAATCTTCGAGTCACAGAAGTATTTTTTTTTCTGAGTCACAGTACTGTTCTGAGAACTATTTCCAGAACCACCTTTTCACAGAGGATCCTCCTTCCAACTCCCAACACCCAGAAATTCAACACTGATATCTCCCCCAAAGACACAAATCCTTACAGCATCCTCCTTGTGGGTTTTCTTCTTTCAGTAATATCTTCTGTGTCGGCCTTAATCAGAAGTATTACATGGTTTTTGAAATGACAGATGGCTCTTGGTCCTATAAAAAGCTGCATTCTTAATGTGCAGACATCTAGCGACACAGGTGGACAAGCCTATAAAGAAAAGCAACTGTTTTGTAATTTAAGCTAGTATATACCTTGATTGTCTAAATTAAAAGATATATGAGGGAAAAAAAAAGGTAGTTTTATGTCTAATTACATGACAGAAAAATATTCACAGCCTTTCCCAACTTCGAGTGCTTAACTTAAGCAAGAATCGGCAACTGCAGCTGCAGTTCTAGCTTTATCTCAAAATACCTGAGTTTGGTACTTAACATGGACCACTTAAACCCAAATGAATTTGACAAAGTTGTAAAAGACTGCCTAAAATTGTTTTAAAAATCCCATTTCAGGTGCTTATAATATATTACTTAATTATAGTGGTAACAATAAGCAAGGGAATATATTTCTGTTTTCTGAATTTCAACCTTAACTTGTTCAGTATGTGCTTCTTAGCCAAGACTTAAGCTGAGCTACAAATGTAAAAATGCAACCTTATTTGTCCATTACACTCTGAATTTATAAAAAGGTAAAACACTGTATTTACAAATTAACACTTTTCAAGAAACCTTAGATTTTTTTGCAGACTTTGTTACTCACACCACCGCACTGCATAAAAGTTCGGGAGTTTAAGAGGCAGGGGACTGCATTGGTGCCTGGCTTGGAAGGAGGCCAGAGACTGTCATGAGCCAGACAGAAATAGACAAAGACAGCTCTGAAATCCATGTGTAAATCAGCTGGAGTAACACTAACACAAACTCTAGACCAGAGCTCAACACCCCTCAATCACCTGCACTGCCCCTTGCCTCACTGGAAGAAATGATGGACTAAATGTAATCCACACAGAAAACATGGAAAGTTGAGATTGTGAAGGGCAATACAGGGTTTTTATGTCTTTTTATTCTTTATCTCAATACCTGAATCAGTGATTGGAGCTTTTTTTAGCAGGAAAAAAAAAAAAGAACAAAATTTTCCCTGCAGTAACAGCTTCATTACATTCCTGTCTCTCTCATATGTACAGTTTCCAAGGAAAGCAAAGAAAAAGGTTTAAAGTTTAAAAACGCCTTACAACACATCCACTGTGCTATGACTTTACATCCCCTGTCTACAAGATTATTACTGATAAGCGATGTGAAAGTGGAAAAGACTAGACTTGCAAAAGATAAAAAGCCTTCCGTAAAAAACACCATAAGTATCTGCCAAACAGACCTGCTCAAAGGTCTCTGCTGTTCTTACAAAGACTCACAGTTAAAGTGCATCTGAGTGGAGAAAAAAAAAAAACAAACCCAAACAAACAAACAAAAAAAACCCCAAAGGGCTTCAAGATACATAGGCTTTACAGACACCATCAGCTGCAATCAAGGAAAACTGTGCACTCTTCTTTCCAGTCTATAAATAAAGTATGGAATGTGGTTTAAAATATATGTTCTTTATAGCTTTTATGGATTTGGAAACATTCAACTAATATTCTAGATCTCAAAAGCCAATAGTAGATTGTGTTTTACTGGTATATTTGTAGACCGTTAAAACGCAGTTTGTCATGAATTAAAGTCAAATAGCAGTTATAGATATTACTCTAATGTTTGAACCAAAAAAAGGGAAAGCATAGGTAAAGCATAAGGAAACTAAGCGTCACACTACTGCTTGCATTTTTAACTTTTCACTGAGTACAAGACAACGAAGTGCACCTTCACAGTCGTATCAATGTACGGATCCTCATCACGAGCTGCTGCTGCACTGCATCGCACTGTGAAACACTGTAAGTTCTCACTAAATGGAAAAAAAAAAGAAACTACATTGATTACAACAATGAAGAAAGAAAAAGTTTGACTGGCAGCAATTGACTAGCAAAGAGTATAAAGAATCAGGTAATTTTCCCTAAATGGGCCTTGCAGCACAGGCTGGAAGGTATGCTGTGCTGCCAAAAGACCTATCCAGAAGTTCCAGGAGAAGCTATGAAGGATATATTATAAAGACAATGAAGAAAAGCACACAGAAAGGTAGTGATACCATTAGCAAATTCATAAACATAGTACCTTGTAATGACATGCAGGAATTGTGGAGTGAGCACTGCCTGCTCTGACTTCTCTGAATAGTGGTAAGTAGAGATCAGTTCTACTAACTTCCCAACAGAATAAACGTATCCAACATGAGGTAATGAGAAAAAGCAAAAGAGACTCAATAGTTCTCTCTTGTTCTCAGTTTCTCCATGGGCTTTCACAGAACTACCTGGATATAACAACAACAAAGGCATTTCATATACTCGACAAACCCAAACCTTGCAATTCCTTGGTAAGCCTAACATCTGAAAGATAAACTCAGAGCACAGCTGCACTGAGTTCCAGCTTGGTTTTGTTATTAGATACAGAAGAAGCACTAAATAAGTATCAGTGTAGAAGTCTGAAACATTTAATTTGCAAGTCATAAGTAATCTCATTTGAAGATAATTCTAACAAAAGAATGAATGTGTCACCGAGCAAAGAAACTTCACAGATGCAACAGTATTGTAGGAGTCTGGCCAGACTAGTCACAAGTAGGTATCCATAGGCCAAATGGTTACCCTGATCATGTACAAGTCCTTGAGAGTTTATTTATAAAGCTGTTTTGGGAAGTAAAAGCCATGTCCAGATTCTACAGATTTGTGGATCTCTTGCTGAAAACTAAATCACAACAGATCAGTTAGCTGGAGCTGAATGGCAAACAGATCATTTGGTCAGGTCTATCGTATGAGCGACTGCTATTTAACAGAACAGATACAACCACAAAATAAGTAAGCAGACAGTAAAGGTATTGGATTATGTTTTTTGATGTTTCTGCTTGGGCTTCAGTTAGTGTGTGTTTGTAACCAGTAAGATGTGAATCTCTTCTGTTTTTATCAGGTAACTTGTACATTAACAATTACTAAGGTTTACCATTCTAATTTCCACCGTTAAAACCAATGAGAAGTGTGTAAGATCGCATGATGACATGGAGAATAAATATATTTATACAATGTTAAGAGTGGCTATTTTGTGAAGTAAAATTAAGGAGAACAGAATTGATAAAAACAGATCTAGATGGCTTCTTTTGACATGATGGACTGACATTTTCTTTTAAGGTTTTTACAGAATTCAGAGAAATGTCAGGATTTTATGTTCATGGAAGCTCAGCAAATTATTGAATAGAGAAGAAAAAAGATCTTATTAAAAATATTCTGATATTCTGACTGAAACAGAGTCCAAAAGACCTTAGTATATATACTCCCTTTCCCATATTTCTTGTGGCAGAGATCATAACGCAGATATGAATGCATACCTACCTGTCTGGTACATAGGAAGCAGCTGAAGAGAGTGCAACTTTGTGTCTTCACAGAAGCCAAAAGGTGACTGGTCAGGTGTAAATCGTCTAGAAGGAAAAAGCAAAACGAACAACATGGGATGTTGTTTTAAAAAAACAAACAAAAAAAAAACACATTTCCAGATACTCTGGACAAGCAAGCAGCAATAATAGCCATAGCTAAAGTTTTAACATTCCTGATACTCTTGTTACTGTGCACTACTGAGCTCTCCTGTTACTCTGCCTTCTCTATATCTAATTAGCATGACAATGCTAACAAGCAAGGTCACAGAGACACAACTATTCCAAACGCTTGCAATCAAAAAGATCATCTTTGTTTGCCTGCAAGATGACTACATGTTAAAGTTTAAACTAATTGAAAGATAGGTTGTCATTGGTTTGAGTCTTTTTCCCTGCTTCAGAAGATGAGGCATAAAATTTGGTTTTAGGGGTTCAACAAGCAAACAAGTACAAAAATTATGCTGACAAAAGACAACTCCTCTTGATATCTCACAAGAGCTGCCATGAATGCTCTTTGCAAGATATAAGGAAGCAAGATAGAAAGCAGACAATGTTTAAGCATCACCAAAACTGCAAAAACATTAAAGTTCCATGGCATTTCAGGGAGAATAACTGGTCACATTCCTCAAACAAAATAAGGCTTATATGCAGTGCAATATCCTTTATAAATAGTCTCAAAGTCAAAACATCAGAATCATGTTTTCAAAAAGATGTGGACAGATGTGAATGAAAATGAAATAAGATGTGAATCTTGGCTTCTTAGAAGTATTAGGATACATGTATGTACAGCCTATAAAAGAAAAACACACTTTTAATACCTGAAAAGCAGATATCGCACTTGGAAGTACTCTGTACTTTCTGTAGCTAATCCTGTTGATTCCAGCACGACAGCTATCTCGCATGACTTACATTCTTCCCCAAGCAGCTCCACTGGCTTTTGACAGATGACAAATTCATCTGTCTCAAGCTGCACAGTATGCTCTGAAGGGCCATCATCTTTCATACCTTAACAATGAAAATGATACATCCAGTGTTCAAAACAGTTCCAGTAAGAAACTGAGGTTGTACATTGAACAGTTTTTCATTTAAAGCCTCAACTGCCATAACATCTAGGAGTCTCAACTCACTAAAAAAAAAAAAAAAAAAAAAAAAAAAAAAGTAAACTGCTCAAAATCAGGCAAGACGACTCAAATAATCTGTGCTCTGTATGGCAAGCTATCAAATAAGAAAAAGCTGAGAACGATCAGAAAGGTTTTAAGCTGGGAAAGACCCAGCTATGATAGAATGCTGGGTCTCCTTAAACTCACTTATGATCCGGAAAGCATATTCTTAATTTTAATTAATATAATTTTAAGCAATTTTAAGTAATAAAAAGAAAAAATTGAGGCATAAAACTATTATCTGCATTAGCATCTGTCTTCTGTCAATGAGAAAAATTCCAGCCTGCACTCTCCCTATCTGGAAAGCCTTTTTTTAAGCTAAGAATTTTTTTCCTAGGTAGTTTCCACTTCTAAAATAACAACTTCTCATTTTTAATTTTTTCAATTACAAATGAACAACTTTTTGACAAATAACAAGTTTGAAGACTTTTTTTCCATCTTTTTAGAGAGACAGAAGGTGATTATACAAGCACAGGTTGCTCGCCATACTAACTAAGCAGTAATCTATTTCTAGGTTTTCTAAGAGTCTATAGCAAACCCCAAAAGAAAACAAAATGCTGAAAAGAGACATGCTTACTCCCTCCTCACCCAGGTTCCGATCTTGAAAATAGGTGCAGAAGTGTACGGGTGTTGCCATAAAATCCCATCTAAAACACTGAATCACAGAATCATCAAGGTTGGAAGGGACCTCTAGAGATCATCTAGTCCAATCCCCCTGCACATGCAGGGTCACTTAAAGCATGTTACACGGGCTGCATCCAAGCGAGTTTTAAAGATTCCCTGAGAAGGAGGCTCTGCAACCTCTCTAGGCAGCCTGTTCCAGGGCTCTGTCACCCTCACTCTCAAGAATTTTTTCCCTAAGTTCCACGCATACACCAATAATCATGATCTACTTTGTGGTTCATGAATCACCTTCTGTATTGGCCTCCCACTTCTTACTTTGAAGAGACATTATTGGGACAGTGTTATTGATGGGAAAATTTTTCTGAATGCAGCACACAGAACTACAACCACTTGGATGTGGCCTCTGAGGCAACACAGAAGAGACATAATCCTGTGGCTACAGAGCTTGTACTATCCTGCAAGTGTCTGCAAAGCAAATGCGTATTTGTCTTAGGCCTTATCTCTAACTACATGCAGTACAACATGCCCTAAAATATTCAAGGTAACAGTCGTAAGACTATCTGGAAATACTTTTGAAGGGCAACAATTTTTATGGAACTACTTTTAAAGTAACAAGAATCAGTTAAAAGATTCTAGCACATATATATATATCTGTACACTCCTCACTTACCTCTGTCCACAGGTGCCTGCAGCATACTAGCACCACGTGCACATTGCTCCGTGCTGTCCATATCTTGCTGGGCCCGTTCCAGTTTCAGCATCAGGACATCCAGCTCAGTGGTTACGGCTATATATCTGGTACAAAATGCAACTTCAGCTGGAATTACATTATCAATGTGTAAAATTAAGGAGCGTTCAAAATCCAAAACAGTGAAGTTTCGGTTTATGACCAGGTATTTCAAACTGAACATAACCAGTTTATTTTTGCAGCCCACAAGAAGATTTCCATTCACAGGACAACACGAAATGCACAGTGGAGGATCCGAAAGTGGCATTTCCACAATTGACATCTGTTCTTTCAAAGCTTCAGTGTATGACTCTTCCATCTTGTGACCCACCATACGGACGCACACACGAGGGCTCCCTGATGACATGCATCTCCAGTTCGTGTATGCTCTTAGGAAAGTTGCTTTGTTTTTCTCTTCAATTGTTACCACGTAGTCTCCTGCAGATAATGGCAGCACCGTTAACGGCCTTCGAGGCCCCAGCGCAGCACCGCAACCCGCCCGAGCCCTGTGCCCTGCACCGGTACTGGCCCTCTGAGCCGCCCGAGTCATCCCCCCCACCTCCCCCCGCCCACGGCAGCCGGGGGAGCCCCGCGACGCCCAGCGCGGACCTGCGCGGCTGTGCGCCATGCGCAGCACGGCTCCCAGCGTGGCGAAGGAGCCCAGAGGCTCGCAGCGGCCCTGCTCGCGCACGGCGAACACCTCCACCCCGCAGCTAGCCGCCGCACTGGCCACGAAGAGCTCGTCTTGGCCGCAACAGAAGTGCGCCGGCTCCTGCTTGCAGGGCACCACCTGTTGCGACCCGAAAGGGTGCAGGTTGTAGAGCTGCACCATGGCCGCCTCAGCTGGCCGCGCCGCCGGGCACAGCCGCACTTCCGCAGCGCAGAGCCGGGCGTGACGGCGCCTGCGCGCGCGGCTGCGCCTGCCCCCTGTGCCGCGGTGCCCGCGCCGATGCGGGGCGGGGTCTCCGCGAGCTCGGGGCCACGTGGGCGCCCTCCGCAGCCCTCCCGCGGCGCGCGGGACGTCGCTCTGCGCAGGCGGCTCCCAGCGCAGGGCTGGCAGGCGCCTCGCCAATGGAGCTCTTGGTCAATGTGCTGCGTGTTCCGAGTCGGTCGCCTTGGGGTGGGTGGGGTAGGCGGCTCAGAGCGGGGTTAGGGCTTAGTGGCAGCAGCCGAGCTCGGGTTGCTCTGGTCGGACTTATTTCAGTATCCTAGATGCAAAAACAAAGGCATTTTTTTTTCTTTAGAACTTCATAAACTGCATGCATGGGATGCTATACAAATCCTAGTTACTAGTATTTCTGAAAATAATTTATTTCAGGGTATCTTTAGTATATGTAGTAAAAAAAATAGACTTTTTTCCCCTTCTAATTTTATATAACATGTAGAAATTTTATTTCCCACCTTTTCAGGATACAGAACAATTCTAAGTCAGTGGGCCACCAGCCTTTACTTGAGCTGTCCTATGATTTCAGTATTTCATAAACATCTGCAAAATTACTAAATATACTATTAAAGAATATTCATAAAATAGTTCTAATGGAGCAACTTCGAAAAAATGACAAAGGTATTTTTAAACCAGATGTTTGATCCTTTATTTTTCCTTTTACCTAAAGAAAATCAAATGCATACAACATTTCCCATTAGAAATTTACTTTTTACGGAATGTCTCACACTTTTTTTCTTTTGAAAATGGCAAGTTTTATGTTAACAATAAATCTAGGATGGAGTACTAGTTCAAAAGTGCAATGGCATATAGTACAACTATAGTCAAATTAATCACTTATGTACAGTAGTATTAAGTGGTACCTCAAGAACTTCAAGGATTTTTACTTAAGTCTTTTGTGAACCCAGTCTCAAGGGGAGATCCTAAGAGCTCAGTCTGGTTCCTTGCTATTGTGCAGAGAGACTTGGAATAATCATTATGTTCTGAAACAACCTAAACGGAAACAGTTTCCTGCTTGGGAGAAAACAAAATGAAGGTAGGATATGTCATAGAGCATGTCAATATCACAGAAAGTTAGACAGGACTTTCTGATTTATTTTACAATTTGCATAAGCCTAGATGCCAACAAAAGGTACAAATTAAAATGGTACTTGCTTAGTGAGTATAGAACAGTAGGTAGAACTTTAAAGCTTTATTTGAAAAAATCAAACAAGTGAACAGGATTCTGGATTATTTTTGTTGTTGTTGAAATACATTTTCAGACTTAAGTTTTCTTAATATTCTTCCCCTTCTTCAGCCTCTGCTTCCACTGAATCTACCCCAACTTCTTCATAATCTTTTTCAAGGGCAGCCAGATCTTCTCGAGCCTCAGAAAATTCTCCTTCCTCCATTCCTTCTCCAACATACCAGTGTACAAAGGCACGCTTAGCATACATGAGATCAAATTTATGGTCAAGACGAGCCCATGCTTCAGCAATAGCAGTTGTGTTGCTCAGCATACACACAGCTCGTTGCACCTTTGCAAGGTCACCGCCTGGCACGACAGTTGGAGGCTGGTAGTTAATTCCCACCTTCAAGAAAAGAAAAACTTTTGCAGTGAATGCTAAACCTTCAAAACTTATTTCTGTAATTAATGGAAACACCATAGTTATGAAGAAATAAACAAGCTTATCATTACTTTTTATCAAAACTGTTAGCAAAATCCTAATTACAGGATCAAGTCAACTTGGGCTAGCATTGAGATAGGCTGATCTATAGCACTGCTTTCCCTGCAGATTATGATGTGTAAACCACAAAAATGAGCCTGGAGGGACGATGGAAGAAACCAGTGAAAGCGAGAGCTAACTGTAGAGTCTAAGAGAAAGGTCTGGTCTTTCCAAATCCTGAGTGTGTGGATAATAGTTGGCAAAATCCTTAATGGAGAATCTGATACTATCTGGTAAAAAGCCTACATTTGGGAGTTAAAAAAACCCATACAAACAAAACAAAAAACTATTGCCCCAGCACTAGAAGTGGGCCCTACTAAAGTTACATCATTGGAATGCAGACCTAGCAGTTAACAGCATCTGTCATTTTAACATAACTTTACCTGTTTTGAGAAGTTACTGCATTGAAGTACTACTCAGATCACTGAAAATAGTGTTTTCAGTTTAACATTAACTTTTTCAAGTTTAACATATATAATAAAAATACAGTGTAATTATTCAGCAGTCATCTGTTTGTAAACTGTTTTCACATCCTCAGTACTGCCTATGCATATAACTGTTACATTTATGTTCGTAACTTTATATGGATTTTCATTCCTGTTGCAATATTGAACATTTTAAAAATCGGAAATGTGAGCAGCTCAGTAGCAAGGACATTATGATACTGTAGAATGATTACCTATAAATACCATGCAATTTCTAATACTTCATATATCACATAATTTCAAAGTTATACAAGTACCTTGAATCCAGTTGGGCACCAATCCACAAACTGAATGGTTCGCTTAGTCTTGATAGTAGCAATAGCTGCATTAACATCTTTGGGAACAACATCACCTCTATATAGCATACAGCAGGCCATATACTTGCCATGACGAGGGTCACATTTTACCATTTGGTTGGCTGGTTCAAAACAAGCATTGGTAATTTCAGCCACTGATAACTGCTCATGGTAGGCTTTTTCAGCAGAGATGACAGGGGCGTATGTTGCAAGGGGAAAATGGATTCGTGGATATGGAACAAGGTTAGTCTGAAACTCTGTCAGATCTACATTGAGGGCTCCATCAAAGCGCAAGGAGGCTGTGATGGAGGAGACAATTTGCCCAATTAGTCGATTTAAATTGGTGTAAGTAGGTCGCTCAATATCAAGATTGCGACGACATATATCATAAATAGCTTCATTATCTACCATGAAAGCACAGTCTGAATGCTCCAATGTTGTATGGGTAGTTAGAATTGAGTTGTAAGGTTCCACTACAGCAGTGGAAACCTGTGGTGCTGGATAAATTGCAAACTCTAATTTAGATTTTTTGCCGTAGTCAACAGAGAGCCTTTCCATGAGGAGAGATGCAAATCCTGACCCAGTGCCGCCTCCAAAACTGTGAAAGATAAGGAAACCTTGCAGCCCTGTACACAGATCAGCCTATAATGGGATAAAAAAAAGATAGGAGAAAAGAAAATGCTATTAATGACTTTGGTATCGGTAATATTAAATAATAGTAATAATAATTTTTATTAGTTTTATATTGCTATAATAAAAATGCCGGCATTCCTGAAGATGCATACTTTTTATTCAAAACTGCTAGTGTCTCTTTATACCCTCTACTGAACATTAATAGTTTCATATTAAAGAGCTGAATTAATCACTGATGTCACTTTAGATACTACTGTAAGCAAGAAGAGCTAGACACCACTATTAAACTAGAAAAAAAAATATAACTGAGTTACAGCTTTGGGAAAGCAAAGATTCTATTCAAGCATGCAGTATCAAAGTGTTGAAACCAAGTTGTTTGATGTTTCCTAATTTAACTAGTCAGGCAATCAGTTTTTCACTTTGAATTACATCATCATATGATTTTTTTCCCAATATGATGTCAGAATATACTAGAAAAAGTATTTTAAATTGGTAAACGTTCAACTAAGTCCTGAGGTTTAACGTACCGGAAATGTTTTGCATGATGCATAACAGCATGATTCAATTTGAAAATAACAAAACATCAGTGTGTAATGCCATAATTACACTCATTTAGGGGACTTGTAATGTTATGAGGAATCCTTAAAATACCTTCAGACAATGATGTTTCAGTTGTTTAAGAAAAAGCTGTTCTTATGGACTGAATAGTTATTTAACTCAGACGAGAGGGCGGTAGGGCAGGGAGATCAACTTAAAAATATTACCCATGCTTAAAAACAAAGAACAGCCATAACTATAGATAACTATCAGTTATTTTAAATACTGACTTGCAGTGTAAATGCTTACCAGTTTGCGAATGCGATCTAGCACTAGATCAACAATCTCTTTTCCAATGGTGTAATGGCCTCTGGCATAATTATTTGCTGCATCTTCCTTCCCAGTAATGAGCTGTTCAGGATGGAATAACTGCCTATATGTGCCTGTACGTACTTCATCTATGAAGAAAAAAAAATCATGATAACACAAGGACATAACACTGATCTGCTCAATTTTTTGTGCTAACTCCATATTAAGTAAGCCTGCAAGCCAAAATAAAATGTAGATGCTAGCTGTAGACACTGACTATTCCTGCAGCTTGTCTAAATTATTGTAAATAATTGGCACAACTTCGGCCCCTTTGTTTAAAGGAAAACAGATGCTTGCAAAGCAGTGTTTGAAACCATGAGGATGGAGGTAGTTCAAAAAACTATACAGACAATATTCTGAATAGAAATTAAACAAAGCTCTATATACAATATAGCAATTTAGGGATTTTCCATAGGCTGTAAAATAGTTCATTTTTTTTCCAAGTGTTACCCTTAGAAAGACCATATTTCAATTCTTTCAGATTCAAAAAAGTAGAGAAAATAGCACTTTTTTCATATGAAAAGTCTTTGCAGTCTGGTACATACCAACTACAGTTGGCTCAAGGTCCACAAATACCGCTCTGGGAACATGTTTACCAGCTCCTGTCTCACTGAAGAAAGTGTTAAATGAATCATCTCCACCTCCAATAGTTTTATCACTGGGCATCTGACCATCAGGTTGGATCCCATGTTCCAGACAATACAATTCCCAGCATGCATTGCCAATCTGAACACCAGCCTGACCGACGTGGATAGATATGCATTCACGCTGCAAATTAAAAACAGAATTACAACAGGGGATACAGACATACCTGTCCTCCAGATGTAATTGTCATTAGTAACTAGTTATCTGGGGGCTTTATTACCATTATCCTTCTATTGCAATTATTGCCTGGCAATGTCTTAAAGTGGTGATAGTACTGATCAAATTGTCTGCTGCTGGGAAGGCAGCACTTATCTCAGCTGACCTCGATAGCGGGTTTAGATTTTAGTGGCTATAGATGGCATATTTTCTATAAGCTCATGGGATGAAAACACCATCCGTTACCAGGCTGGATGCATATTGTTTCTTTGATATTCTAGCTACTCTTTCACCTTTCTTTAATTGGAAGACTTCTATATATAGTAGTAACTCAAAATTTCTTCAATTTGTTGCCAGGTCATGCATAGGGTAAACATTGCATGAACCTTCCCTGTATAGTATCTCATAATATGCTTTATTTAATAATAAAGAGATATTCAGTCACTGACAATCTCTATGTGTTTGGATTTCTCTACTTACCTATCTCAGTGTCCCAATCCAGTGTTATCTGCCCACTTTTTATGAGCTTTGATATAGCTAAGCATGTAGGTTGTATACATTTGTTCCCAATAAATTATTTTCCCCCTCTTTACATCAGAAACTTAAATAACCTTCTAGCTGCTTGTTACCACATCTCTACGAAAAGCGGTAGTGGAAAAGAAAAAAGTACGGTGTTTGGGCACATCTTTCCAATCTTGCCTCCTTGATTCCATGTTTTAATTCTCACCATCGTGGTTTTGTCAGTGAAATTAGCTGCCCTCATTTCCATGTCCATTCAGTCTGCCCCATATTTCCATGGCTTTCTTGCCATCTGACCATTTCCAGCTTCCTGCTACTTGCTGGCATGTGACTTTCTGGGCCTGAGAAGAGGCGCCAAAGCTCAACCACCAATCCCGCCCCTTCGACAGTGCGCCTCTCGCCACCAAACGGCACTACGCTATTGGCTGTCGCTCAGACTCCTCTCCTCTGATTGGCTGCATGCAACGCTCACAAGATTTGAAAGCCAGGACAATCAAAGTGGAAGCGCAATGTTTGGTTAAGGTCACCTTTTTCTTTTCTTCTTCTTCTTTTTTTTTTTTTTTTTAAATCATCTCTCTGCTACTCGAGTCTGTTCGAGTGTTTTAGTCTGCTCCTTACTTTCCCTCTGCTGTTTAGTGCACCTGGCACGCTATTGAGAGTACTTCATTGCTTTTATATATGCTCTCATCCAACTACATACGCACCCCTTTCCACATCTAACTTCCCCTGAACTATTTTACACAAGTTTCTCTCCTCCCAAATCATTCCACCTTACTGCTGCTGCAAAACTTCCTTACGGGTGCTCCCTATAAATCTTCTTCCAGCACACGCAATCCTGAACTCCCCGGACCTGTCGCAAAAGATGCGGTCCCCAATTCCCCCTCTCTCCCCAGTCACGAGGATCCCGTTTCCCACCATGTTGCCTTGCTGAGGTGAGAAGTTTCGGCTGCGCTACACCGTGTCCGCCTCTCTGCGCCGAACAGCACCAACTGTCAACGGTCACTCGCCTCGCGCCTCACGCCCGCGCGCCCTGCCTTCCCATTGGCTGGTTCGAGTACTCTGCGGAGGAGAACGGAGGCCTCTGATTAGTTGAGCGTCGTCGTCTTCCCACGTGGGGTGGTAGTTGTTACACCCTGGACTGCAGGCGAGCGGGCTGCTCGCGCCCCCCTGAGGGGGAGAGCGGCGCGGCGGGCGCGGAGCCGGAGACCCCCGCACTCCCTGAGCCGCTCATCTCGCCTCAGCGCGCGCCCTCTGCCCTCAGTTGGTGCCCCAGCGGGGACTAGCGGCGAGCGGTTGCTCTCGCACCGGCTCCGCAGGCTTCTGGAAGCGGGAATGCCAGCAGAGTGCTGCCCTGATGGAGATGCTTCGTGCCGCGGCCGGCTTGACGAGGTTGCGAGGAGGGCGCGGTGTGTCCCTCCACAGCGGCCGCGAGGGCAAGTGCGGCCTGAGAGGCTGCAAGTGCCCTCCAGCGGTGGAAACGAGGCGTCCACGCCAGAAGGTCTGATGCTTTCTGGAGTAGCTGCCGCATCACAGGCTTGAGCTGTGTCAGGCAAAACTTGGTTCTTTTCCAGTGTTGGGGGTGTATCCTCCTGGTGTGACCGCTATTGCATAGAGATTCCTCATGGTGGTTGCAGGAGGCAGCAATAGAGAGAAGACTGGGCTGGCCCAGAGAAATGCAGTAAATGCATTGTGAGTTTCTTTAGTAGGAGCAGGGATAATTTTCATGTAACATCAGTTATGCAAAATAGTCTGAGAGATCTCATAGAGAAAAAATATATATAGCTAAAACTTTTGTTTTAATGCATTTCCGTCCAAATTGGACAGGAAAGTATTTCAGTATAAATAGTTCTTTCTTCTTCTTTCAACCTTTGATTTTTAACCTGGACATTCCTTATTAGCGGTCTTGTATGAAGGAATATTCAGTCCAGGTTGTTACCTCTGATGAAGTTAGTGAGAAGAAAAAAATACTTCGTTCAGATGGCTGCCTGAAAGTAACAGATGGGGGGGGAGGGGAAAGTGTTACTTTAATAGTCAAACAATTCATATTCTATTCATGCGAACTATATTCTTGCTATGTATTCAAAAACCTGCACTAAGCCAAAGATGCTCTCTGTTTCAAGGGTTTGCCCATAAGGCTTGATTTTAGATTCTTAGTAAAGTTTCTCTGCAAGCAGTTGGCAACTAACCAACCTTACGAAAGCTGCACTTAACCAATTGCATTTATGAAAGCAGCCTAAAGTTGAGATCAGTGCCTGGTACCTACTAGTGTAGTGCTGCTTGTTTGTTTAATGAAGATTGCCCTAATAAAAGATAAATTCATCATGTTGTTGATGGATCATCTGTCCTGAAGCTTCACTTAAGCAATGTGGCTAAGGACTGTGTTTAAGATGGTTTCATTTATCATGTGAATCCTGTAAAGCCATGAGAGCTTGCAGATGTTTGCTTAGTTTTCTGGGTGCATGTGGATACCTAGTCGTTGTAAAATTTAAGAGGGAGCCAGACTGTGGCATGAAGTCTGCAAGCTCTCTTATTTGCTAGATGATTCAAATCCTTATGTCTCTGTACAATGAGAGATGATGGCACCAGAAGAAGAAATTGTTGTAGTTCCATCTGTGTGCTTAGCTTGTGCTTAATAATAATTAGTGTTTGGACTGCCACTGAGTTGAGTAAGTTCCTCAGTACATTATTTTTGTGATCGTTAATAATTGATAAATTTGAAGGTGATTCAAAGTTTTAAATAATATTTTTCCCCTGTGTATTCCAGGCAGTCTGTTCTATTTTTTTTCATCTTTTTTTTTCTGCAAAACTTCCATGTTAAGAGAGCGAAATATCAGCAGTTCATGTCATGTGCATGTGAATGGAGTTCTTCATTTTTTGATACGGTAAAAATGCAACAGAAAAGCTAGATGTAGTGTGTTAGCTTTAATTCAGATTTTTAAATGAAAGCTACAGCATACTATTGTAGTTTGTTAAAAGCATAGTATGAAGTGCAAGAGAATTCACACTGAGGGGAAATAGCATGGGGATAAGAGTGAATGAATGAATGAAGAAAACTTGGTTTGTGAAGGACTTTTGCAGGTCTTTTTTCAGTCTAAGAGACTGAACGGTCTGTACTTTTTCAGATTTGTATAACTGCAAATTCTGTCTACAATCAACGTAGGAACTTTCACAGGTGTGTCTCAATACTGCAAAGTGATGCATGCTTTTAACTACCACTGACCAAGGCAAATAGTCTTCAGAATCCATGCAGGAATTCATAAATATACTCCGTTACGCGTAGTGCACCAAGTGCTTTTACCGAGCTACTCTGTAAATCAGATTACTCTTTTGAGTTTTTACAAAACGCGATTGTGGCAGTCTGAGGGTATTCTTTACTTCCTGGCTTCTTTCCAAACCCATGAGCGGCTTTACCTTCCTTGTTACTGTTCGGGTTAATTGCACGCGTCCCGCGTCACTGCCGCTGCCCGGCGCGGGCCGGCCCAGGCCGTGGCCGAGGCAGGGCCGGCCCGAGAAATCCGCTTTGCGCGGCCGATGCCTGATGGGGAAGCAAGGAAGACACCGCCCCCGTCCGGTTCGCGCTGTTGCTATTGGCCAGCATCCTCGCCCTTCCGGCGGCGATTGGCGGCGGCCATTTGTCAGTCATGCCTGAGAGGCGGGGCGGCGCGAGGCCGGCCTGAGCGGTGCTAAGGCCGGCACCATGTCGTGGAGGCCTTGCAAGTGAGGCGGGGGCGGCGGCGGCGGCGGCGGCGGCGGCGGCGGCGGCGTGCGGGCGGCCGGGCGCGCTGTTCCGGGTCGCCAGCTGCGGCCCCGGTGGCCGCTGGCTGCTCCATGGCTCGGCGGGCGCGGCAGAGAGCGCGGGAGACCTGCGGCGCCTTCTGCCCGCCACGCCAGGCCCTCTAAGCTACCCGCGCGTCCCGGCAGCGTCCGCGGGCGGCTCTGCCCTTGCTAGTCCCCTCTCACCTGCTCCGCAAACTGCTCAAGTGGTTCTGGCGGTTGAGAACGTGCAGTGTGGACAGGCGTTCTAGGTGTTAGGTTACAAAGACACCCAACGGGTAGCGATGCCGCACTGCAGAGAAACATGAAAACGAATGTGATTTTTCAAAAGACCTTGAGCAGTTACATGCTTGTTTACGCACGTATGAAGGTTTTGCTGCCGCGTGTTATTTATTAAAAACAACCCTTGACTTGTTTGCTTTTACTTGAATGTGCGTGTGATCTGTGAGAGCAGGCCTTTCTATGCTGTAGTTACCATTCCAGTGCAGGGGTTGTTAGATATTTCTTAATCGGAAAGGGAACCTGGCAGCTGGAAGCTTAACAGTGCAGATAAACAGTGTTGGTACTTGTGTCAAGTTGGAGTAGCTGATTATCTCTAAAGCTATATAAAGTATTGAAGAGGGATGTTAGGTGTAATAAAAAGTATAGGGAACTGTTTTGTTAGCCTTGCAACTCACAAGTATGTCTGTTCTTCTTCGATGTCTCTTGTGGATCTATAGGAATGAAGTCTTAAATATAACTGATTACAACACTTTTATGACCTTTCTCTTAGATCAAATAAACTGCTGTTTGGGAAGCACATGGAAATGCTACTGTGCCAAATGCAATTAGAGACATAACTACATTTGCAAGAATAATAGTAATTCTTAATATTGTTGACCAAGAAACTTTTGCAAGGGAATATATGATAAAATGTGCACATAATTTAGTGTAGTCAGTTATGTTGTCAACTCTTCTTTATTGTAATTTGATTAAATGAAATTATTGGAGATAAAAGTGCAGAAAAATACTATTCAACCTAGGGTTTTTTTTTTTTTTTTACTGTTTCTGGGTAAATATTATCACAATAAAATTGTTAGACCTAGGTTTATAAGTAGTCATCATTTGAATTGGTGAAAATAAGTGATTACAAAGAAATACTATTATTGTTAAGTAATTGTCAGTTAATTCATGTTGTGTCTTTCTGCAGAAGTACTGCATGGGGGTGCTCACCACAAAACTTGCACACGGGAGACAGAAACTATTGCCAGAATTCATCTTCTGAGTTTGGCGCCAGTCTTGGGTTAGAAGGCTCTTTCACAGGGGACACTTTTGGAACAAATGAGGAGGAGGCGGACTCAGCTATCTTATATGGAACTTTGCGAGGAACTATTGTTGGATTACGATACTACACAGGAGTTGTAAGTTCATGATAAATAGTAAAGCAGAACAAAGAGCTGTGGCCAGCTTTAATAAAAAAAAGCTTTTAATTATAAAATTTTCCATGATTTTTGACTGTTAGGTCAATAGACCTTTTTTTTTTTTTTTTTTTCCTTTTCTTTCTCCACCTTGCTGTATTTAAAATTCTTCATAGGAATTATATAAAACTTGGTTTCAAAATACAATTAATATACAAATCTGATTTAGTTATTTAGTAGATCACTTATCTGCTGGCTCAAAGTGACAGAAAGCAAGAAATTGTGTAGGTCCTTGAGCTGTTTTAGGCAGACCAAAAGAGATACCTCTTCTTTTATAAAACAGATTTTAAAAGGCTTAAGTTCATTTGATGTGTGGGTAGTTGGATATAGTTCTTCCTCTCAAGAGTGCTTTTAAAATTGCTGACATTAGTTTAACCGCTTGTAATGCTTTTGGTATTTTGAGTAAATTGTAGATTATTACAATGACTGAACAAAATAATATACTACATTAACTTTAAGTTTCAAGATATTTGAATAAATGTATATTAAATACTTGTGCATGGGATTTTGTTTTTGTTAGGTTAATAACAATGAAATGGTTGCATTGCAAAGGGAGCCCAATAATCCCTATGATAAAAATGCTGTGAAAGTAACGAATGTGAATGGAGACCAAGTAGGTCACATTAAAAAAGAACTAGCAGCAGCATTGGCAGGCATTATGGACAACAAACTAGCAGTAATTGAGGGGTAAGTGGGCAAATTATTCTTTTAGTTCCATGAATATAAGCTAAAGGAAGCGCTTTGTTGTGACGCCGTTGTCTGAAAAATGAAAAATTTGCTGGCCGGTGAGCAGTGAGCCAGTGCACAGCAGAGACGTGCACAGGAGAGATGACTGCTTCTTTATTTTGGATTTGTGCAAGACGGAGTGCTCCATGATCTCCCACAAGTTCAGCACACACTACTGACTTTGTGAACTGTATTTAAACACACAGTGAGGATCCCAAGTACATCTCTGTTACACTAATTGGTTAGTAATTTACGTACAATTATAACTTCCCTTAATTTTTTTTCAGTTATAATTGTGGCTCTTATTATGCATACTCAGGAGAATGGTCTTCACCTTCTTCACCTGCACGAGGGCAAGGATCTTTATGACCTCTGGGCACGGTTTTTAGTTTTTCAAGTTTTAGTGAGCAGATCTAGGTTGTCCTTGATTAAAGAATGCTAACTGTATGCTCTGTTTGGTCTACTAATAAGTTTTCTCCCATCCTACCAAGATAGAGGTATCATCCGTTCCACTTTGTTTTGAACAAGGTGAATCATCTCCATCTTGCAACAGTACTAGCATATTCTGAAAACTATTCTGATTACTCTGTTTTGGCAGAAACAACAGCTTACACTAATATGATGATCAAAGCTTCATTTTTTCAGACTGTTCACTCTCTTGAAGTATTTGCGTTACGTGTAATTCTTTCCCATATATGATAACATTCAGAGATCCTAGTGGGACCAAATTCCTGAAGGAAAAGTCATTATGGAATCCTTAAACCATATGTAGTAGCATCTCTAGAAGACTTTAGGACTCATACTGGATAAGCTTGTTTGCTAAACTGTATCTTTGAGTGAATATGAATACTTTGGAATACCTTTCACTGAAAAAATAGCAAGTTCATTGTAAAAGTTTAAAGATTAATGAGGTATTCTGTCTTGTTTTTCTGATTTTTAATAGGATTGTCCCTTATGGAGCAAAAAATGTCTTTACCATGCCTGTACAAATGAGTTTTTGGGGAAGAGAAGAAAACAAGGAAGCTGTGCTAGATCAGCTAAAAATGCATGGATTAAAATTGGCTCTTCCTTTGAAAGGTAAGTCTTGAACTTCTGTTTTTTTAAAATACTAAACTTCCTACTGTTTGGAACAAATATTTAATGGTCTGATCCTTATCATAGTGTTGATGTTCATAAACTTTTTTAACTTTAATTGGAGAAAAAATTTTGAGATTCAGAGGAACTGTACTTCTGCATCCTATGTTTTATAATAGATGAGAGCAATTGGAGAGGCGTTTGAGCTACCTCAAAAACACATTGTCATATCCTTCGTTGTTTTAAAAGCTGCCTAGGCCCCTTTAACCTTAAACTCTTACTCCTCACATATTCCCAGATCTGTCCCATAGTTCGTGGCCTAAGGGGCCACAGCAGTGGAGTAAGCATAGAAATATGCAAGCCTTGCAACTGAGGGGTGAGATATGCCACGATATTTACATATTAAGAAAGGTTTGTTTCATATGCTGATTTCTTGTGGCTGTGCCATGCGTTGTCTGGTACTCTGCAGGTTTGTTGACCTACTTTCAGTAAGTGTACTTGTATCCTTTGTCAAGAGCATACCTTTGAATTTACCTAAAAATTGTTGGCAGACTTTTATGTCGGTTGCATTATTTTCAGGATTCTAAAACCATTCAGTTCTAAAGGACATATATATTGTATGTTGAGTTACAGCAGTTTTCATTATTAATAGCAGTGAAAATTTGATGTAAAACCGATTTTAATGATTAGTGTATACATTAACGTAAAACAAACTTCCAGTTGTTTTAGGTTCTGTTGAGCATAGCCGGAGAGGAATAGAGCGCGGAGTAAAATGCGTTTTGTATTATCAGTCAATTGAGCAAAGCAACCTTTATGCAGCGGAACAATGTTTAAGAGTTAGAGATGCCATTTCAAAGGATCCCAACACATAACTTATAAAGGCTTTTTTTGCCTGCCTTTGTAGCCAATAGTAAGTAAAAGATAAATTGACAGTAAAAGACACATGGGAAAACATGCTGGCTGGGTGTTTTACAATACCTATGTTCAGCACTATTGCCTATGAGTCAATGAAAATTGACATAATTGAGATTATGTTGTCATCATATCTCCTTCAAAATATGATGTTTTTATTGGCAAGGGGGTTTGGAATGTGATTTTGGATCAAAGTGGATCTCTGGAAAAACTGGACCAACTTACAGCTCTCCAGTTCCTGCTGCTGTGCCCATGACAGCTGAACAGGTTTGCTTTTCTTTCTTCAATTGTAAACACGAGAAAGGTAGTATTTTAACAGTGTTGGCCTTTTAAGTATTTATTAATAAAATGTTGTTTGTGAAGTGGCAGTCTGTCTCAGTAAGCAGTTTTTTTTTCTTGTCTTTGAGCTACAAATTTCCTTTAACGGTCACAGCCACATTAAACTTTTGAACTTTTTATTTCCTATACTGTAAGCAGAAATTTCAGCTCTGAAAGCCTTGACCCCGTTGGCATTTTGGGTTGTTTTGGTTGCTCATCAGTTGTCGGTATATGGTTATGGTTCTGTCTTTTCTATTTCCTGGTGTTTTATCTGATTGCAGATACCTTAATTTTCTCCAATTCAAAATAAAAAGACCCCTTCCACACATGCTCCAATTTATCTTAAAATTTGACCAACAGTGACCTGTGAAGATTTTTTTTTAAAAAATTGAATAAGTTAATTACTATACTTAGAATTGTTATAAGGATGTGAATATTACTAGCCATTTCCTCTCAGGCTCTTGCTTTTATTTGCCAATTGGTGTCTTCGAAAAAAATAAGGTTGATTTTTATATTGCAGTAGCTAACAATGCCTTTGTCTGCTGTTTCAACTAAACATAGTCCAACAACTCAGGTCTTGCATGGCAGATCTATTCCTATTACCATGTGGTAGGCATAGAGTCACTGAATGTTTAATGAGGTTGTTGCATGTTTAATGAGTATTTTTTAAATTTCTGCAGCTTAAAAGTGAGTTTGACAGATTGTTTGAGGATCTGAAGGAAGACGATAAAACTTGTGAAATGGAAGCGGCAAAGGTATTCCTTAAGCTGGAAAACATTTTCTTTAAAAATACAAAAATTCTAATCTAGGTGCGTGTGTAATTCTGTCATTTAGTCATGAGTTGCGTAGAGCATTAAAAATTTAGTAGATGCAAAAGAATTTTTAAAAAACTTTTTTTTCTTTCAAAAATGGTAGGCGGTATTTAAAGTGAGAAAACATGCATAACATCTGTCTTTAATTTACAGACTGTTGGAACCTTGTTGCTTCCCCATCAGAAGCAGGCTTTAGCTTGGATGGTCTCACGTGAGAACAGTAGTGACTTGCCACCATTTTGGGAAGAGAGAAGTAATTTATACTACAATACACTTACAAATTTTTCAGTAAAGGAGCGACCAAAAAACGTTCTTGGAGGAGTACTGGCTGATGATATGGGATTGGTAAAAGTATTTTTACATTGAATATTTTTATACAAGTTGTGGGGTATTTTTTCTTTTTTTTCTTAAATTCATGGAATGTATATAACATTGTTACATTTTTATATTATGCAGGGTAAAACGCTTACTACTATTGCATTGATTCTCACAAATTTTCAAGATGGCAAGCCGCTTCCTGTTCCTAAAAACACAAGTGATACAACTTATGAGGTGAGATGAAAGAAAAAGATTGTTCCACAATTCATTTAGCAATTAAGCAGCAACTTTATACACTGTGAACTTTTTGTACTTGCTATACTTTATGTCCAGGTATATAGAATCATAGAATCTCATAGATATCAAAGATATCATAGACATCAAAGAAGAAAAATAGGACAGATTAATTGCAAGTGGGTAGACTATGTTATTTCAAAGTGCATGATTGAGCTATAGACTAGTGTTATCTTAGAGTGTGGTTTTGAGTATATTATAAGGAAGAATGAACTCAGACTTTGAAGGAAAATAAATTTCATTGCTAATGTTTTAATTTCTTAATCTTTTAAATTTATATGCAGTGTCTCAGTATGAAAAAACCCTAATTTATACTTTTGAGAGATATCTTAAATGAAGAGGAGAAACAAGCAAAAATTGAAAGTACAAGTATGCAAGCTCTTAGACAATGTAGTTGAAGTATTTCCTTTGCTACATTCATCTCTTATTTAATCGCAGGACCACAAACTGAAAGCTAAATACTATGATTGCCTGATTTATTGCACAGTATTTTCTAGCAGCATTAGGGATGGAATATTTTCTTTTTTTTTTTTTTTTTTAACATGTACTTGTCTAAAATTAACCCAATAATATAAAATATTTACATTATTTACATTTGACCTCAGAAGGAGAAAATGTTACTAATGTGTTTTCTAGGGTAGCTGTGTAGCCTGAGTTTTCATCCCTCTGCCTTTGTGCAGTTTCTTTTGAACTGTGTATGTGGCTACTAAGAAAAAATAAAAGCTTTTTTCCCCATTATAAGGTGGTGACTTGACCTAGCTGCATAACACTGAACTTTTTTTTTTTTTTCTTTTTTTTTTTTCTCCTTGTTTCAGAGCACTAATTTCTGGATAGCTAGTGTTATAATGTTATTGAACACTGTGTCCTCTGGCTGCATTAACAATTAAAACTTTCTCTTTCACCTTAGGGGTTTTGTACTACCAACTTGAAGAATGTTGGACCCCAATTATGCAAAGGTAACAGTAAACTATAAAGATACCAGTAATGTTTACATAATAATGCAGTTACCTGAGCACCTCTTAGCCTGTGGTCAGTTCTAGTATTGCAAAACCACTCTGGTTTCACAAGTGTGTAAAAACTCCCTACAAACTAATCATCACAGATAAATATTTAAAGTATGACTTAAAGATATTTCAATTGACATATAGGGAAAAGAAAGTATGACTTAAAGATATTTCAATTGACATATAGGGAAAGGAAATCTAGACGTTGCAGTATGTCATCAGATCCAGGAGCTCTAACTAACTTATAGCAAAACTCTTGCTATAACTAGGTTCTTTCAGTATCAGTGTTTTCTTACTGCATTTGTTTCTTGTATGTTATTTTTGGTGAAACGCTGAGGTTAGATTCTGGTCACTACCCCATGAAGACAGTGAATCACCCTCCCCTCCACCAAAGAAAAGCTTTTTTGTGACTGCATAAACAAGATGTACATATTTACAACATTACTACATGTCTTTTGTTGTCTTATGATTAGTTTTGTGTTAGGCAATGCAGAAAACCCTAATTAGTGAGATTTTTGACTTTGTTTGTAAAATAAGTACCATGCTTCATTTTGCATGTTCTTTGCTCAACAGTTTGGTTTCTAACTGCCTGCTAACTCAGTACACTTTTAATAACCTTGAAAATTAACAAGACTTTTCTTAAAACATTTTCATTTGTGATCTCAGTATCAATAACATTCGTCACATGCAGAACAATTCAGGTTGTTTTAATGAAAATCTTTGTTGATCAAGTTACTCTAACGTTGGTTTACAGTCAAGCTGAAGAATATGCATGTTCTTATTCATAACTATCCTTTCTATGATTTTTTTTTTTTTTTAAGAATCTGGCAATATAGTGAAGCCTGGTGTTTCTGGTGTTAAAACTCCTGAAACTATTCCATTGAAATTTTCAAGTACCCATCCAAAAAGGTAGGCAACTGTAATGATCTTTGTCTTTTTGCTCATTTGTTAAAAATGATTGTTTGTACTTTTTTTTGGTTAACCATAGCCAAATCTTTATTCCTGCTGTCTCCTTCAATATGTTATACTTCTGCTTATATATGTCTTAAATATATTTGAATTAAATTAACTCATATTAAGCAGCATGCATAACTCGGATGTCTCCTTCAGCAGCAAAGGAGTCTTAAATTAAAACACCAGTGTCTATGATGAAAATGTTGTTATGAAGTAATTTTTTCCGTTTAGTTTTCCTCTTTTTTTTTCCTTATGGGTAGCAAATATTGTACAGGTATGCTTTTATCAGAAAAACACCTTAAGAGATGATGTTGTGAAGCGTACTAATGTGTTTCAGTCTTCCAACCACACTGACTTGTTCTTATTATAATAAATGTGAGTGTCAGTGATGATCTGTACTAATTTGTATGGGCTTCATTCACCCTTTGGTACTTTTTTCCTCTCCCTTTTTTTCTGCCTTCTTTTAAAAAGAAAATTTGCAAACAGTTTGCTTTGTATTTGATTGTGCTCTTGAGGCTTACTATCTAAATTCAAGCAGTAAGGTAAAGCTTCCTTTTTTTCTTCTTTAATATTGATACCTTAGAGATAAAGCCAAAAAACCCAGGTATTCAAGAAGAGAGTCTGAAGAATGTCTTCCACTGCAAACAGAAGGTAAGTTGCAGGGAATTCTATTTTTAACTTATTTGTAATTAAAAAAAAAAAAAGAAAAGGAAAAAAAAAACCCAAAGTCAAGCCTTAGTTAGTGACATGTATTCTCTTCCTTTCTCCAACAAAAATTGAAAAGGTCTGGAACTGGAAAACGAGTTAAAATTTTCACTGAATAAAAAAAAATACAACTAAGAAGGTTCTCTAAAGAGAAAATTTAACAAAAAACATGGTTTGGTCTCATTTAATTTTTTCTTCAGCTCTGACAACCTATGAACAAGATGGATGGTGAAAAACTGAATTAGTAATAGTTTTAGAATTTGACAAAGATGCTAGCTATCAGAATATTAGAACTGGAGAAATGTTCAAAAAATTAATTGCATCTTTTGTAGTTGATGCCTAAAGTGTGATATTGAAAAGCATAATTTGTTGAGCTAAGTATTTTGTGTGAAAGAAAATGAAAAGCTAGAGGGTAGTGTTTAGTGAGCAGTTTAAATTTAAAGTACTTGGATCCAAACTTCTGCTATGCTATTTTTGTAATTACTGGTAAACCATTTTCTTCTGAAAATTCATAGCCTGAAGTGAGGAGTTATATTAGACAGTATTAAATGTATGCACACTACCATATTGTGTTGGATATGCAAAGTAATTTGTTTGGGTAACAGGTTTGAATTTTATGAAATACATTATAAAAATAAATGCACACATATATATGTTGTAAAAACCTCTATATTTATCTTTTGATTTGTTTTTTTTTTCCTTCTTTTTTTTCCTAGCAACTTCTTATGATAATCCAGAAGATACAGGCTTTGGATCTGCTCTTCCAGTAGCAACTACTCCTTTAAAAAGAAAAAACAAGAGAAAGGGTAATGAAGAGATAAACAGATCATTCTAATTTCTTTCTGTTAATTTAAGCTGAAATATTGTATAGATATTACTTTATAAATGGAGCATATGTTTTCAGGGATTGCTTTAATACTATTCAAATTAAGAAATATAAACAGGACTTCAGAAAAACATGCAAATTCTTTGAGCTTCTACTTTGCTTTAAAGTGGACTATTATTACATATGACTTCTGTTTTCTCAGGTACTGCTAGCATTCAGTCTGTTGAGAAAAAATACACTGAAGATGGCCCCAGAACAACACTGATTATATGCCCACTGTCTGTCCTAAGCAACTGGATTGTAGGTTCTGTGATACTTTAATGTGTAAATGTTGTTTTGATGTTGCAGAGGTAACATTGCATGTCTCATGCTTATAATATGATTTTCATTTTTCAAGAAATATTTCTCACTTATCAAAGGAGCTCTATTTGATAGACATTGTAGAAATGGAGTTCTACTTAAACAATGGTGCAATTCTACAAGTAATGCGGTATACTCTATGAAAGAGCCCCATTTCCGTTCTCCTGTTCTGGCTTGGGGGGATTAATTTCCTTTGGTACTTCTGAAACTGTTGTGAGCTGATTTAGCTCTTCAAAATTGGGCAGCAGTGGAGGGCATTTAGGAGCCATGTGCTTACCTGTTGCGTTCTCAAAATCAAGTTGTGGTTTACTGACTTCTGTTGTCTATTAGAGATGTTTGGTAATTTGGTGTTTCTTTGTGGGAATAGATCTACTAGGAGGAAAAGGCTGAGGGACACTTGCTTTGTTTCTGCATAAGCTACAGGTTTTCTGTTTTCATACTATTTTCAGTGCAAATATTAAGGTGATACTCAGCTGTCAAATTATATTTTTATCTGAAAGTCTTTGCTGCTTTTGCTTAGAACATGAATAAGAAAATGAAAGAAACATTTCATTTTAGACTAATGAAGAATAAAAATGTTATAATTGGAACAGGCTGCCTAGGGAGGTGATGGAGTCTCCTTTGGAGATCTTCCAGACCTTCCTGGATGTGACCCCCGTGCTATGTGCTCTGGGTGTCCCTGTTTGAGCAAGGCGCGGTTGGACTAGATGATCTCTAGTGGCCCCTTCCAGCCTCAGTTGTTCTGTGATTCTATGAATGGGAAACTCTACAAATAGTACCAAAAATATTCATTTACTTGAAATGGAATCAAGTATTTTAAAAATGTCAATCTAATGGTTACTTATATGCTAAGTGCTTGAGAGTACAGGTGTAGGGAACATAAGTCATGTGTTTTGGGGTTTTTTGTTTGTTTTTGTTTTTTTTTTTTAATACTTTGCTGACAGTCATACAGTCATTTAGGCTATGTTATCTGTCACGGTGCAGTTGTGTTGTGCAGCCTGAAGGTAAGCAGTGCATTGCAGTGTTGCATTTAATTTAAATCGCAAAAACAAAAACCTTCAGGTAGTGGGGAAAACATGTAAATGAATAATAGAAGAATGAACAAAGAGGAGAGGAATGCAGAAACTGAGAAAGAATACAGAAGCTTTTGCATTACGATTTGGGAGAATCAGTGCTCTTTGAAGTGTTTGTACTACTTGATTGTGCGTGAATATTTTACAAGAAGTAGAAACAGTCATCAGAATGTGACACTGTATGTTACTAGCGACTGAGAGTAATGTTCCTGATCACACTTGTCACCTGTGAAACCCATATTGCTTTTATTATATAAGCAAGCACAGAATATCAGAGTGCTAGGGAAATGGTGATTACTTAGGCCAACTTTCAGGATTTTATTCTAACAATCGTGTAGTGACACAGTATCTTTTGGGTGATACTTGATTTTCTTTTCAGAACCAGTTTGAACAACATACCAGTCAAGATTTTCATCTGAATATTTATATTTATTATGGTTCTGACCGTAACAAAGACCCAGCAATTCTTTCAAAGCAAGATGTTGTATTGACAACATATAACATTTTAGCTACGGATTATGGAGTAAGTAAATTTGAAACTGTTCTGTGAAAATACCATATTTGAGATCCCAGTGTTTGGGATAATGCAAGCAGCATATCGGAGAGCTGTTCTGATAGATGGTCCAAAGAGCATAGCTATAGTTTTGCTTCACATGCTTTCCTACAGGTTTGCTGTGGTGTTCTTTATGGACAACTTTTTTTGAGAAAATGCTTTGCTTTTAATTATGACAGCCTTCAGAAGAGACTTCTTAAGGATAAAAAAGGATGTGGAGTATATAAGTTGCTTGAGTTCCGAGTGACATGAGGCCTCTATTTCTGCCTTCGCTATATCAAGTTCTCGATTCAGTAGCTCTTCTGGCAAGCAGGGAAGATGCACCCTACACAGGCTGCAACCAAATAATTTATATGCATAGGACATATTTTGAAAAGCAGTGTTTCCGTTGAAATCATAACCATTTAAAAAGTCTGAACTGTAATGTAAACTTTATTTGATTTTGTGAATTCTGAGTAATTTGCTGTGAAGCTTTTTCTTTGTTTTAGCCCCAAATCCCTTTTGCTGTAACCCATCCTTTGCCATAAAGGCTGAGGAAAACTCAGAGAATTTTACAGGAATCATTAAAATAATGAATACCTCAATTTTACTATTTTATTTTTTATTTGATCTGCTATCGATTGCAAAAAGAAATGTCATTGAGTCAAAAGATAAAAATCACTATGTTTCAGATCAGAGATGATAGCCCATTACACAAAATCAAGTGGTTGAGAGTTGTGTTGGATGAGGGACACACTATACGAAACCCAAATGCTCAGCAAACCAAAGCTGTCTTAAGTTTGGAGGCACACAGAAGATGGGTACTTACAGGTAAAATATTTGGCATAAGGAATTGCATCATAGAATAAGAATTGTGTTGTGTTTTCCAGTAGGTGTTTTATTTATTTTTATTTTTATTTTTTACCTGCGACATGCCTACTGTTTTGTCCATGTCATTTATCTTGAATGTTTGATGTCACTGTTTCAGTGGAGGTGCAAATAAAAAGTACCTGTTTGTGTACTGGCATGTTAGTTCCGATTTATCGGGTTGTTGGAAGATTTCTGAAATGTGCCGTTAGCCTAGAAGGTATCTGGGAGCACAGAGACATGATTCTTAAAGTTAACTTCAAGAAAATAATGGTGTAACTACTGGTAAGGATGACAAGAAAAGATTTATCTTCCAAGGACTCCTAGCTTTGAGAGCCGTACTCCTCTCACTTGCATATGTTTGAGTGCTTAAAAAATTAGTATGTATAAATAAATAAGAGGTCAAGCTAATTGTGAGAATCCTTGTTGGCTCTTTATGATTTGAATAAAGTATAGAGATTTCACTTTGACAAAAACTCCTTATTTTTAGACTCTTTGAGGTCTTACAGTCTTTTTTGTTTATTTACGTTTTGTTTAGGTACTCCTATTCAGAATTCCATAAAGGATTTGTGGTCTCTCATTTCTTTTTTAAAACTGAAACCTTTTACCGATCGAGAGTGGTGGCACAGAACAATTCAGCGTCCAGTCACAATGGGAACTCCAGGAGGACTTAGGTATGAAATCTTTGCAGAGAGTTTATGAGAAGGCCTGACTGGTGATAGAAAGGCAGTGTGAAAAATTATTTTTTTCAAGTTTAAAAGTGAAATGTGTAATATATAATGGGTCCGTTCATATTTCATATTAATTGATTATAGTTTATTACTGTGCTTGGATTTTGTAAACCGCAAAAAAAAAACTCTTGGTATTTTTTCTTAATGAAAATGGTCTATGTATTTCTAGGCGTTTACAGTCACTGATTAAGAATATTACCCTTAGAAGAACTAAAACAAGTAAAGTTAAAGGAAAACCTGTTTTGGAGTTACCAGAGCGTAAAGTGTTTATTCAGCATGTTACACTTACAGAGGAAGAGAGACAAATCTATCAATCTGTGAAGAATGAGAGTAAAACTGCCATTAACAGGTAAATAGAAAGAAGATTTTCTGAATCTTGCAAGTTTGATAACACAAACCAGAGTTGCAGAAGTTCTGTTAATGTTAGCTATAGTAGTAGAGTGTGTCAGTATGTAAGTCAGTAATGGCAAATTAGTAACAGCGTCTGTTCAGCTCTGAAGTGAAGAAGAAATGATTGCTTAATTGTGTATTAGAAGTACTATCCATCTTGAAACAAAAGGCAATGTTAGATGTATGAAGAAGGATTTTAAAATTTTTGACATTGCTTATTTGCTTTTCCTTTAGTAGAACGTGGTTCTGGTAGCATTTTTTCCTTTTTTTGTTTTCAGAAGACCATTTGAGAAAATAGTTATTCAAACAAGACAGTAAAAAGTTAGTACTTTTAATAGCTGAACTTGATCCCATGTGATGTCATCTGTTACTTTGGCTAGTATTTCATCCTCAAACCATAAAATTGTTCAGATTTTTCAGTGAAGGAACTGTACTGGCTCACTATGCTGATATCCTTGGTGTCCTGCTCAGATTGAGGCAGCTTTGTTGTCATCCTCGTCTTTGTACGAACACATCTAGTTTTTCTGCTGGTGAGTGGGTGTATTTAGTTTCTGCATTTCTAAGGACAGGATTTTTATTTTGGATTTAGAACACAAATGTGTGCATTTTCCGAGTTTTCTGTCCTTTCTGCTTTCAGTCTTCCTGCTGTCTGCTTGGAATACTGACCTTTTAGCTTTGTTGCCTGTTACATCCTCTTCCTTTCCTACAGTAAGGTGTTTGAATATGTTTGAGAAATAAGTACTCAAGGACATACCCAAATAAAAAGAAAGCAAAGAGGTGGCAATGATAAAGGCTTAGAAGCAGAAGATTGTAATTTTTTACAGCCCTTCACATAGATGACTGAAGTAAGATCTCTACAGAACCAACTGCAGAAGGCTTGTTAAAAAGCAGTGTATATGTTGTAATTAGCTAAAGAAGTGTTTTTGTTACTGTTTTCTTCTTGTCTCAGCAGAGAAAGGGTAGATGATTTTGGGGAAATTCTTTGTAGATTGGAAGCCTTTTCAGAGGATATGACGCAAATTCAGCAGAATAGGAAACTAATGACTCTCTTATGGGTTTAAGAAGAGGTGAACAGTGAGGACTGAAAGGAGAGTGGAACTTTATTTGGGTGAAATCAGATATGTACTGCTACACGCATTTTAAAAAATGATACCGATTTTTTTCAGAAGAAAGTACAGTCTATTTAAATAAGACTCTAAGAATTCACAGTTTTAATACCTCAAAAAATCCTATTTTGACATGCAGTGGTATAGGTGATATTTTTTCCAGGATACTGAAAGAACAATGAGACTATGGTACAAAATATTTTTTTAGAGAGTCAGTATTCAGCTTTCTGAAAAATACATCTTGGAGAAATTCACAGATAATTATTTTCATAATGACTTGGAAATTGACTAGTAATTACTAAGAATGATTTGAATTTATTTACTCATTTCTATGCAATACTGACTATGTTTCTGAGCAGTCTTAGCTATAAATAAAGTGACTTCCAACACCTCTGAAATATCATCGCTACCTGAACAGCTGCAGTATAAAATTGCTGCCTCCTATTAGGCATTATGTTACACATGCACTCATCACTGAGCTGGAGGTCTGGGTTGCTCAAGTTTTAGTTTCCATTTTTCCAAATAAAATTACTCTCAGTATGTTTTGAAATAATAATTTAGAATTTTTGATTAGTATTTGTCACCATAAAACATTGTTATAAATGTTTGTCCTAAAAGCATCATGAGTTTTTACACATTGTAGGCTAAATCGTTATTGTGTAGGATTGTTATAATGATGTGTTCATCAGTGGGACTGTGCTGATGTGCGCCAGTTTGGTCTCCTGTATGCAGTTACAACCTTGAAGTATTTTTCTGTATTAGCAGGTAACGATACTCCCGAAGAACTGCGTGAGATGTTAGTGAATAAATTGAAGTTGGTTCTGAGCACTGGTTCAGATGAAGAGTGTGCAATTTGTTTGGAATCACTGACCCTTCCTGTGATAACACACTGTGCACATGTGTTTTGTAAACCTTGTATTTTTGAAGTCATCAAAAGTGAACAGGTTGGATGTTTTACAGTTATATGTAATTGTAATATCAAAAGAAAAAAAAAAAAAAAAAAGAGAACAGGTACTACCAGAAACTTATCTAGCCTTTGATCATATTGAACTTGTCATCTTCTAGTGTATAAAAGCTACTAGCCTTGCTATGGATAGATTGTGTCTCAATCTGAACAGTATTAAGGTGCATCAGTATGTTCAGAAACTTCCTCCTTTCCACTGCTAGTTTTTGCCTTTTCTAGGATGCCTCCCAGCTATTAATACAAATGGAAGCATTAAAACTGGCAGTGAGCGAGTGGGATGTGAAACTCCCGACACAGAACTGTTGTGAAAATTACTAATAATAACTGAATTAATAATAACTGAAATTAATAATAACTGAAAATTACTAATAAATAACTGAAAATCATTGTTCATTTGTTACAAACGTCAAGGTAATTTTGTTTCAAAAAATTTTCAACAAAAATCAACAACAAAGCCTGAGTGTTGTCATATTGAAGACTATTTCCTTTTTTTCTTGATATTCGAAGGTTTTGGACTGTTGTCAAATTAGGGAAAGTTCATTTGCAAATACTATTATATCAGATTTCTCTGCGGCAGGAGGAATGAGACAGGATATGTGTCTCAGGAGTTGTGTTTCCCTCTGTCCTCAGAGGGAGTTGTGACTCCTGCTCTGCTACTGTATGTGCAGACTCATTGTCAGCCTCTTAGCTGTCTGGATGTTCGTTCCAGAGTAGCATACTGAGATGGCCTTTGCAGCTTATCCTGAGATGCTCTGCTTTGCATGCACAGTTTACTGTGTTAGTTGGGTCAGCTAGTTTGAGGTGGTTGTGCTTCTGGTCTAGAATTTCTCATGTCTGTCTCTTTGGTTCCCAAAGTCGTATGTTTGTGTAGTGCTTGCAGTCTTACCTTAATTTTGTGTGTAGCCCCATGAAAATTTTGCCTTAGCTAGAGTTTACTTCTAAGAGAAGGGTTGTTGGTGTTAAATCATTTTTTGATTTCTCATGTTTGTGTGTGTGTGTGAAGGGAGGAGATGATACCCTGTCTCTGATATCTGGCCCTCGCAAAGCACATTCCATCAGATTACTTAAACTTCCATGCTTACTTTGAGGAAAGAATGAGTTCAAGTTCATTCATTGCTTACAGATGAGAATGATCTTCATTTTGAAAGGAGTTTTTTTTTTTTTTTTTTCTTTTCTGCACAGTACTTTAAGTAGTCTTTTCTGCTGGCTTTTGCTGGCTTTTAAGTCTTAAGCTGCCTATTTCAAATATAAGCATGATCTGGAAAAAAGAAAGTAAGCAAAACTGACTGGAATCAACATTTTTAGCATTGCTAACTCTTAGCATGCTGCATTAATGGTCTAATATAATTGACTATGTCGTATGACATAGGACATTGCACAGGAGGTTCCACCTGCAGGTGAGGGGGAACTTCTTTACTGTGAGGGTGACAGAGCCCTGGCACAGGCTGCCCA
>JAUBOD010000958.1:2082744-2110919 GCA_032353885.1 Nothura maculosa
CTGTGCCACCTGCTCTAGGTGCCTGCTGGAGCGGGAAGGTTGGACCGGATGATCCCTAGAGGTCCCTTCCAACCTTGAAGATTCTGTGATTCTGTGAGTATGGAATACTCTTGAGGATTTTTAATGAGTAGCAATATAACAGTTTTGTAAAATGTGCTTTACAGTGGTGATCTTTAGTATTCGCTGTGATTGATACACATATTTATTTTAATGTTGTTTTGGCGTTGGGTCTTAGTTTTTACTTTTTTGTAGCCAAAGGCCAGTTGCCCTCTTTGTAGGAGTGAACTGCGAGTAGAGCATTTGATGGAATGTCCCTTAGAAGAGGAATTAGACCGCAGCAGTGGGAAGACAGATGGTCAGGAGTGGATATCCAGTTCTAAGGTACGTTATCTTTTGATTTACTTTTCTTTAGTTCTGATTTTGTAGGGCTCTCTCTTAGAACTATTATGTAAATACGCACATGTTTTAAATTACTATTCAAAAGACTGCCCAGCATGCCAAGATAGCACAGGCGAAAATGCATAATAAAAATTGCAAACACATTTTGTGGCAGAGTAACCAGACAGAAAGAGTGCCTGTGGTATCTGGTACTCATCTTTGTGTAAATTTTGATGTGTATACATTAAATGAAACTTTCAATAGTAGAAAGTAGAAAGTTTTATCTTGTGTTTCTTTTTCTGGCAACACAGAAGTTTTGTAACCTTTAAAGCTGTTCTGCTGTTATGGAAAGTGAAAAGGTTCTTGCTCAGAAATTCTTGCTCAGAAATTGACTAAAAATAGACATTTTATGTACTAGAGAGGAAAAATGAATGAGCTCCATATGCTTAATACAGGGCCTGTCAGATTAACGCAAGGCATTTAGCTTGTAAACCTGTTTTTCACGGTCTGAAGCTGCTTCACAGTATATTTTCTGGCAAACATGATTTTTTTTCTTGCTGTATTTCCAATATGTTTTTTTGAGATTATTTTTTCAAAACATAACAGTAACCTAGTTGCAAATTTAAATTAAAAATGTAATTTCAAAAGTTGTTTTTAAATGTCTTCCCTAAAAATCTTTGTGTGGCGATCTAAGACAGATACCGTACTGATTATTGTTCTTTGTTTTTTTTCTTTTATAAAATTGATGCTGATACTTCCCTCATTTACATTCTCTAGCAGTAGTTGATTACCCGAGAAAAATGCATGTGTTCTCTGCCTCTTAGCAAAGTCCCTGCTCATTTATTCTCATGCTACTCCTGAAAGTTGTTCTGCATGCTTCCTTGTCTTCTGCCATGCCCAGGAAAGGACCTAGAGGTTATTTGCCTGTTTGCCTGTGTAGCCGTAGGGGAAGTCTTTCTTGCTCATTAAGCTTTTCTGTAGCAGACACTCACCTTGTGGCTGTTCCTTGCTTGAGACTTAGTATTCTAGTATTCTGAGTTCCAGCCTTTTTTTTCTCTTTTTTTTTTTTTTTTTTTTTTCTTTTTCAATCTGCTCTGGGATTAGGGGAGTTACTGGTTCCTGATGGTGGGAAGTATGCCTAGAAAATGTGTTTGCTATCCTTCTTCCTCAAAGTCAGTAGTTTGTAACCATTAAAAGTGCTCAACCCTTAGGGTGAGCGTTTAGTTTCCCCCTTGGGAAAATAAAGACACTCATTCCATGTTACCTAGGATTAGCGGTTTTAAAAGATGCTACAGAAGGCTGGGATTTCAATTGATGTGAAAAAAAACTTCTGTGAAAACTGTGGAAAAAAAAAAAAAGTAGGAGTAAAATGTAGAAAGTCAGAATTAAACTGCATAAATCTTCATTTAATTTCAGATAAATGCTCTAATGCAATCTTTAATAGAACTACGGAAGGATAATCCAACTACTAAATGTCTGGTTGTTTCTCAGTTCACAACCTTCTTGTCGCTGATAGAAAATCCTTTGAAGTAAGTGGAACTGCTATCATTTTTAAAAAACATGTACTCATGTAGAAAGGTTTCACAGAACTAGTTTCATTTTAGTTTCTTTTAAGTTCAGAAGATGGACATGTTACTAGAAAGCTATTTTTAGTGACTTAGGGAATGAATCTCATTCCTCTTCTTTTTAATGAATAACTCTTTAAATTCACAATTTTAAAAATGAGTTTCAAATTAGAGATCAAGATTTGAAAATGTGTGTTCCCTGTTATCACCAAAAAAAGAAAAGAAAAATTGTTGAATGTCACTATTTTCTCTTCAGAAAATCGGGATTTTTGTTCACTCGTTTGGATGGATCCATGGCACAGAAAAAAAGAGAAGAAGTAATTCAGTGTTTCCAAAGCAGTCAAAGAGGATCTCCAACTATAATGCTTTTGTCTCTAAAAGCAGGTGGAGTTGGATTAAATCTGACAGCAGCTTCCCGGGTGTTTTTAATGGATCCTGTAAGTGATAAGTTATTCATAATGACCTGACATAATGTAAGTGAAGCTCCTTTAGTGTTATCATAGGGATATAGGGAAAGCCTTTTGAGGAGTTACACCATAGGTATCTCTTAAGGGCACACAGAGCTTTTGGTTGTTTCCCTCGGTGCTTTGTTTTTCCTTTCATCAAAATACTTTTATATATGTTTTTACTTCCTGTGAATGGAAGGACTGCTGGAGTAGTAGTAGTATCCTTTACAAAATGGTGCGACATCTTACAGTGTTGTATTTGATGTCCCTTTTTTTTTTTTTTTGTGGATACTTTTTAATATGCTTTGCTTATGGTATTTAGTAGGTTAAAGTGGTATGGGATATTTGGTTCTGCAAAAACTCATATTTTTGTATGCTTCTATAGTCTCTTCTGTTATTTTTGTGAAATTACTTACAAATAAAGACATGAATCTGAGAAATATTGTACCTGACTTTAGGATTATTAGATTTTTGTTTATTTTTGCATTTATTTTTTAGTTAAAGCTATCTGGCAGGAGCATACTGGAAAGTTACTTATAAGGAAAGAAAATGTAAATTATAGTGACAAAGTAGTTACAGAAAAATGCTATCTTCTAAAAGAATTGGTTTGTCTCATCCTGCCTGATTATTTACTGCACTGTTCCCTTTCTTCATTTTCTGCTATTTTCTTTTATGCCCTGGTGTCTTTTTTTATTATTTTTTAAGGAATTGGAAAGTGAGATAAATTCTCCAGTTTGATTTAACTTGGAAATAAAAGCAAAGTAAATGAAAATAATAAATCGTGGCTGCGAACCAGGTATCACATCTGGTATCACCAATAATAAAGAAGAAGTACTAGCTTTGCGATCAAATTAGTGATAATAACAACATGGAGACAAAAATTATGTACTTAGTAAACTAAAGGAGTTATATATGAGTGGAAATTATGGAGAAGTTGCCTTGGAAAATTGTAATACATCTTAGAATATTATTGATTGTGGTATATCATAGAAAGTATTGTTTCTGTGTGCATTTTGTTAACTGCTTGCAGTCCTCTTAAGTGATTTTAGCCATCAGAGGCTTTGAAATAATTCCTGTTCAAAACATCAGTAAGGTGCATACGGAACCATTGAAAATATTATCATGCCATCAGCACGTGAATGGACAAGCAGTGCACTGTAGATGAACTACCCCCAGCCTGAGGCTGGCACAGAAAACACTCTCATGTTTAGAAACAACTTTCTCATTGTTGTCGTTGATAGGCTTGGAACCCTGCTGCAGAAGACCAGTGTTTTGACAGGTGCCACAGACTGGGTCAAAAGTATGATGTCATTATTACTAAGGTAAGTTGGAAAGTCGTCATTCAAAATCTTAATGATCATGATTTTTTTTCCCTCGAAAGGCTTTACTGTATTTTTAAAATGTGATATGATATGTCTCACTAATCAACTTAACTGTATTTGTGGTATGACTTTTGAAGTGGGGGTGTTACATGTAACTTATTTGCTCTGAAATAATAATTGTAGAAATAAGGTGTCCCCTCTGAGGTGTTTGGACTGGCTAAGATGGTGCTATTGTTGATGCCTAGACTGGTTTTTAGGGCTTATCTTTCCTAGTGTCACAGCAGCTCATTTATACAGAGCAGCTAGACTATGTCATCCAGTACTTAATCACAAGAGTAATACTTGGGAAAATGAAGATAGATTCTCTTCTACATTGATGCTTCCAACAACTGTTTCATTCTTTTTCTTTTTTGTTCTTTTAATATGCTACATATTTTATAACTTTTCCCTTTTATATTTTCATTGAAAAAAAAGGAATACTAAGTAATGTAACCTCTCTGTGCCTTTATTAAGTTTTTTTTTTTAAATAAAAAACAACTAAAATGCCACTGAGTGAATGAGTTTGCTTCATTGAGCTTTTTATGTATTACAGTTCATTGTGAAGGATTCAGTAGAAGAAAATATGCTGAAAATCCAGAATAAGAAGAGGGAACTTGCAGCAGGAGCCTTCGCTACCAAAAAGCCATCTGCAAGTGAAATAAAGCAAAACAAAATTAATGAAATTAAGTCTCTAATTGATTTATAGTTTGAAACTGTGGCATTCTGAGTAAAGAATTAATAGTTAATATTGGTTAATCTTCAAATTATTTCTAATGACAATTTATACTTTTGCTGTCTGTATGGTTAAATCATAAATGTGTGCACTGATTTAAAACAAAAAATAATTGATTAGAAATGCACAGATGTATTTTGCAGTACTGAAGTATTTCTAAGGTGTTTATTTCTTCCAGGTGTTACACATGAGATATGAAAATAAAGAATTCCTAAAAATCTCCCCAAAAGAACTGCATATTTTTTCTTGCATTCTGATTTATAGTAATTTCATTGCTTTTTTAAAAAATGTAAAGGTAAACAGCATGTGTTTTATTCTTCTAAAACATCACCAGCCTTAAGAAATGAATTAGCTTCATATTCTAATCCCAGATCATTTCAATTTTTCTTTTTTTTAGAATACATAATGATCATTTTATAAAGATTCTTTTGCAGGCTATGTTCAAATATATTTGAACATGTTTAATTTGTGACACACAGGAATCTTTTTCTTGATTTCTGAATAATATACAGATGCAGTAGGGATTTCTTCTGTTGATTGTTGTCTAAGAGCTTGTCAAAATTAACTGTTGCATTTATAATTATTTTTTCTGATATTTTGCTGATGTGCATAATTTTTTTTTTATAAAAATAGATGCTTTGCAGTTTGGATAAAATGCTAGAATCAGATGTTTATGTTCATAATGAAGTTAATATTCACACATACACAAACTCCGAAGAGTGCCACTGTGCTTTAAGTTGTGATGCATACAAAGTAGAATATGACTCGTCCACTGATCAGTGAATCATTTGGCCTTTCTAAGTTTTAAAAGAAGAAGCACAAAACCAAACCCACCGTATTTTAATGGCTAGCAGCATTCTAACTGCTTTCTTGAAGTGGTCAACATTATTTCTACCCTACACCACATGTTCCGCAGGTTGGAAGATGCATTAGTGGAAGGATGATCTGCATATGTCTTCGACTGCTACAGGAAATAATCATTTGGTAAATTACTCAACTGTTAGTGCATTAATAAATACCACTGAAGAGTCCTGTATATTCTCCTCTGTTCCATCTTCCTCTGCTCCAGAAGACCAGTTGGTTCAGTGCTGTGCAACGGTGAAGCTGCCTTCTCTGTAACCCTGAGAACTGGAGGTATGGATTGCTATGTTTAGACTGTGTTTAGATTGAGGAATAGTTGGCAGCAAAGTAGAAGAACATGGTATGTTCCTACTGTCACAGAATCACAGAATCTACAAGTTTGGAAGGGCCCTCTAGAGATCATCTCGTCCAACCTTCCCGCTCCAGCAGGCACACCTAGAGCAGGTGTGTTTGGAGACCTCCAAGTGGGCATCCAGATGGGTTTGGAGACCTCCAGAGAAGGAGATTCCACAACCTGCCTGGGCAGCCTGTTCCAGGGCTCTGTCACCCTCGCTGTAAAGAAGTCCCCCCTCACCTGCTTAAGTGGAACCTCCTGTGCTTAAGTCCATCTTGGTTTTTCTAATAATAAGACAGTTGATGTTCTAAGACATAATGTGAATTGCAGACCTAAGTAGAAATGAGCCAGACTGAGAAATAAAGGCAAAATGTTTGCCAGTTGGAAAAACAGGGAGCAAACGGAGAGTCCAAGTGCTAATTATGTGGATGCGTTCAGCTACGTGAGTGGTTAAAAACTATGTTTTTGTGTGGCAGGCAGGTGACATTATTTATTTTAATAAGATATAAGTAGCCTTTGGCTATTGCTGCTGTTTCCTGGAGTTCTAACAGCGTGCTCCACCATATTCTAAAATTAAGCTTTTGGAATCATGAACTTGACATTTTATAACTCCCCAGACTGAGTTAGTAGGCTGCCATTCTCTTTTTTTTTTTTTTCCTTTGTAAATATTACAGTTGTGTAAGGGGGGGAAAAAAAAAACCTCCTTGTAGATATTCAAGTGTTACTGTGAGTTGTCATAAGGAAAACCTTTGATGTGTTTTGTAAAGGCAACTGAGAGCAACAGGACTACGGTTCCTTTGAAGAATGATGTTTAAGATGAGTGCTGTAGTTAAGCTACTGCATAAGGAGCACCTACACGTTAGAAGAACCATTTGATGTATGAAACCGATACGAATACACGGAGAAGAAGGCATGTATGCTTTGCTAATTTATCATGCGTTAACTGAAGGAATTAGTGGCAGAAAATGACATAATACTGAAAATATGGTATGTAGAGTTAGGTAAACAGATTGTAACTTCTGCTTTTGTGAGGCCGTGCTTAACTGCTTGACTTCAGGATGAGTCAGTGGCTAGGTCAAGATGCTTTTGGTAATGGGTACACGCTGAAACCCAGGCGGTTCCATCTCCACATGAGGAAGAGCTTCTTTACAGTGAGGGTGACAGAGCCCTAGAACAGGCTGCCCAGGGAGGTTGTGCAGTCTCCTTCTGTGGAGGTCTTCAAAACCCACCTGGATGCAGCCAGGTGCCCCGTGCGCTGGGTGTCCCTGCTGGAACTGGACTGGTTGGACTAGATGGTTGGACTGGATGATCTCTAGGGGTCCCTTCCAACCTCAGCCATTCAGGGAATCTGTGATTCTGTTTTAGAGGTTTTTTCTTTACTATTTGTTAACCTGGAACATGCAGTTTCTAATTTCCAACATCTACATTTTGTGCCTTATGTCCTTGTATTAATACAACAACAGGAAATACTAAATCAGATTTTCATGCTGCTGTAGTTTCATGCTTTTACATTTAAAGTTCTCTTCAAACAAGATGAAAAAGAAATAACCTGCTTGTTCATTAGATATAAATCGGGGAAGGGGACTAAAATTGAGACTGTTAAATTTTCTTCAAAAGAGTGTTTTGCTGTTTTCAGCAGTTGTCAGCATGCAGAGCTTCAAGGTTTGTGCTTACAACAAATTATCCAACTACAGATTAGACTCACTAATTTGTTTCTTCTCTCACATAACCTCAGATTTACCTGTAAAAAAATCTTTTGAGAGGGCTAGTTAACAGCTGAGAGTTCAAATGCTATTTACCTTTAAGTAGCTACAGGCTACTTTGATCTGGACTTCATTTTTAGAATTTTTTGTGGTGTAAATTGTGATGGACTCTTGCAGCAATTTATTGAAAAAAAAGTTTAACTCTTATGCTCAGATTGTCTGCTTTATCAGCAAGCAGTGAGGGCTACTTTCTCCCAGGCTAGAAGTTAAGCACCTTAACTAGCTTTATGCTCATTTTATTAGTGTTTCTGGACTAGTGAAAAGTATTGCTCTCAGAGAGCACTATCAAAGTTGGTTCTGTTTATACTCTTTGCTCAGCTAAAGAAAAGATGAAGACCTAGTACAGAAAAGAGCCAACTCCATTTGCTGTCGGATCATTTTTCTTAACATGGCATTTATGTTTCTCTTAAGTGTATACTGGAATACATGCCTGAATCTGGTAAAGAAACTATCTATCTTCTCTTACTCTCTTCACACAGAGAAAGAATTGTGGGGGTTTTTTTTGTCCTTAATGTTTTTTGTTTTTCTCCTAATCAAGGCAAGTAAATTTACTTAGATAGTTGGTCTTCTGACTTCCAAATCTGACAATCTTTCCTTCCTATCCTAGCATATTTGTATTTAAAGACAAGTTCATGTTCTACAGGGCTTATGTTAGGAATTATGTTTCTTTGTTTCTGCAAGAAATAGCCCCTCTTCCCAAACTCCATTCTGCTTATTTGAATAGCTTTCAGTATCTAGTTTCTTCACAGGCCTATCCTACGTTCACGGCAGTCTATTAAGGGCATCTGCCTTAAGCAGCTCCCTGGCAAGTGATCAGTCACAGAACTAATGGTGGCCACTTGCTGATCGCACGCAAGACTGGAGTTAGCAAGGCTTAAGGATTGTACCTATTGAACGTTGTAGTATGATTTCTTCAGGCTCTTTTTTTTTGAACTGCTTCAGAGTTTAGAAAAGTCAGAAATGCATGACAAATTTTTATTTTTGTATCAAGTGCAACATTACAACGGATAAAACTCATTCAACTAGTTACCGCACTATACAAAACTTAACAAATGTGTTCTGCTATGCTCTAGGCATTGTGTGTAAGAACCTGGTCAAGATCTTCAGTACAAGAGTGACTAGAAAAATAAAGCAGTTGTTATTGTTACACCTGCATGTTTCCCAGTGTCATTAATAAATTTATTATAAGGCAGAATGGCAACCACTCTACAGAGCAACGAGCAATCCCAGACATTGGAGTTTGCATCTGAAATGGCAAGCTACGGGAGTAATGCTAATCACCTTAACAAGGTAAGGTACAAACCCACAGTTTCAAGGAATATGTTGAGCCAATTCAGTGTATTGATTGCAACAGAAGAAAACTTAAGCTGAAAATACTTGTGTTTAGTCTAGGAGGAAGAAATGGAAAATGGGCAGTTAAACTGGCCTAAGGAATTCTGCTTCCTAGCTTTTACTCAGTCTTCATCTGTAGCATGGCAGAGACCTTTAACTGAAAAATCATCAAGCTACTAGCAAGTTTAACTGACCACATTCAACAGCTTTCTATCAGCTACAGTACGGAAGCAAGTCCTTGCATTGATGGTGTTTGAGACGAATATTTCTACTGAAGGTAGGTGTCAAGTTTCTTCTTGATGTTGTCAAAAGAATCCATCCCCATATAGTCAGCTTGGCCTTGCTCCCACCGTTGCTTGCGTTCTTGTGAAGACAAAGTTGGTTGTGCTGGTGCTGGTGGTGAAGGTGGTGGGGCTGTCGCTGATACTGACATGTAGGACACTGCTTCTGTAACCTCTGCCTACAAAGAAAGGCGGAGTGAAAATCTAGAAATGTTCTGCACAGCTAAAGTGAGCAATAGACATGAAGGTGAGATAACCAAGTAGATGTTCTCATGCACAGCAGCAAGCACTGCCAGTGTGCAGGGATTATGCAATTTTCCTAGCAAAATAACAAAGCAAAGTGACAGGACTCAGCTGGGAGAGAGAAAGAAGATAAACAAAACAAAACAAAACACAGTTTTAGTTCTTCATACCTCTCTACAGAAGCCACAAGAGAAAGCCAAAGTATAGACCAAGCCCGACAGCTGCAAATAGTTCATTAGAAAGGTTGAAAGATACAAGATTAACAGGAGAAAAGCACAGCTTATGAGATCAGTAACTTTGGGGTGAGGAAGATCAAGAACTTGAACTAGCCCATATGCTAAGCTGAGACTGTAGACTAGTTATGTGCTACTAAACTCCATGCATGAGAACTAGAAGAGTTACTCTGGGCTTGACAAGTGTTAATATTCATCCCTGTCAGTCTACTAAAGTACTAATTTTTTAGTTCCTCTAGTTCTACTTAAGATTTACCATGTAAAATCTGTATGTATAAATTGAATAATGAATTGGAATTCTTATTGAGAACACTATTAGCTGAAACACATTGAGAATTAGGCCCTCCTGCTGTACATAATGAAAAAGACACTCACTTTAAATTAATTTCTGGTATACCAGAAGTGACATTAGTCACTTAGTATAATCGGTTATCCTTTAGGTAACTTGGAAATAAGGAACTTTGGCAGACATTTATGTTCAAGACTACTACAACACATTTCCCATCTGTGTTACTCTTTATTTGAAGATAGGACGGGGAAAAAAAATACGCCCGAAAATAATTTAAACCTAAGCTGTGTTTTGATTTGGGAGGAGTCAATGAAATGGTAAGAACCCATACCTAGATAGTTAGTACAGGAATATTACAAAAACATACCGTGTTTACAGCTGTGGTATTTTCTTTAATGATTCCATACTCTTCTAGTAATGGTAAAATATTTGCCGTGTAGGTATCCCACCACATGTTGAGGAATTCTGGGTGAACTACTTTAGGGTCGTGCATTTCTCCTTTTAGGCTTTTTGTTCTGGAATCGTACGTATAGTTCCATGGTTTTGTGCTTCCCAGGAAATGTACCACTTTAGTATTTGCACCAAACCTATCAGACAAAAAGTTAGAACTCCCAATTTCTGCAGGCGTCCAGAAAAAAATGTGCTACAAACTTAGAATCTGCAATGTCCGTTGATATCCAGAAAACAGAAATGTGAATGTCTTTAGGGGACTAAACAGTAAACTATATAAAACTGCCACTGCCTACTGGGACTGGAAGCATTGCTAGTGCAAATAATTCTACGTTATGCTAGTCAGAATACAGCCAAAAAGCTAATGTCTGGACTATTTCAGTACTTACAGCATACTCAAGTCTTTAGGTAGAATGATGTCCATAGCTCAGGAGAGAGCAGTTTCAAGCAGCCGTTGCAACTGGAACTAGTTTTAAAGTGAAAAAGATTCTACTCCAAAGCCATTGATGATTCAGACAGCTAGACAGTATAAGCATTATGTAAGGAAGGGTCAGTGTTAAAAGAGTTATTTTTTCAGTCTACATCCCTGTAGAGAGGATCATAGGAAGATCTTGTTGCAGAAAGAATGTGCTTCTGGAAAATAAGAGCTACCTGTAAGCTAGCCTTTCCAGGGGACTTTTCATCTTGCTGCAGCATGATCTTGCAAGACAACCAATCACTTGAAATTATTTAAATTCCATTTTCAGTATGGATTCCTAGCTTTGTCCCAAACATTATTAGTATAAAGTTTTGCATTATGTGTGTACAAAAGACGTAACCTCTTTGAAGAACTTAAGTAAAAAAGGATGGCGTTAATTAGCTTTTTCTTCTGTAGTTTTATAATAGAGTTAAATTTGAGTCAGCTTTGAGAATTAGCAGTGCTAGTGTCTCTGGTAACAACAGTTTTCATATCTAGTTCAGTTTGTATTACGTGTTAGGATTTCATCTCAACATAATGAAATTGAACTGGGTGATAATGCAAAGCTAGCTTGGGCAGTAATACAATTTAAGTATGTCCAGGTCATTTTGACTGGGACTCAGATGTTTCACTTTCTTCTATGTATGGAGATTGTACAAGTGTGTTTCCAAGTGTTTAGAATACAAAAAAAATGAAAGTATATGCATTTCTTAATTCCTCCCCTCCCATATATTGAAAGATTAACTGTATTTGTATACAGTGTTATGGACATGACTGATATTGAGGCATGAAAACCCATGCGTGCTTGAAGCAACATCAAGTATTTGCAATAGTTGCAAGCAAACTCTTGCTTCTTGGGAAGGTGTGTTTCTGGGCGTTAAATGTAAATTCCTAGTTTCATTAGCCAGCACACTACCTTAGCAGCTGTGCCTTCTGCTGTCTTCAGTCTATTTGTCATAAATATTATAAATCAAGCCTTAAATGGCAAATTCTAATTCTAGCCTTAGAGAATGCCTAAGAAGCATTAAGTTACAATATTTCTACAAATGAAAAAAGTGCTCTTAGTATTCTGTTCTCTTAAGAACTGTACAACAGATAATACATGACACATTTGCCACAGAGGCTAATCTTTTCCCCTCTCCCAGAGAAAAGTCTTTCATCTTTTTTTTTTGAAATTAAACTGTTTCTCATGAGTTGGTGCCATCCTTTAGAAAAGCATTACCAAGACTGTTGTGAAGTCTTCCTTGTCTTGCTGTACAAAGCTACAAAAAGTTTAGCTAATGATGTCAACAAATTTAAGCTTCAGTTTATTCCAGCTGCTGCTATTATGAATGTACCTCCTCATCTAGGCAAGGCAAATTGCTTGCCCACTAAGCAGAGTGTTCTAATAAAGTGCTGTACTTCTTTCATTTTGCTTTTCGAAAGGTCTGCTGAACTCAGGTAGCTGATTTGATCAGCTAAATGTAGTTCTTATCAAGAGCTACCACTCCCATTAGTATTTTGTGACATCAAGGTCATTTGTAAATTTAAGGCCATGTGAGTATCAACTAGTCCAGCCACAGCCAGAGGATACAATTCACAACAGAAGTAAGCTTATCAAATGCTATCCAACTACCTAGTCATCCTCAGGCTTATATGTATTTCTTAAAATAAGTGTTCCACTTTTAGCATGACAGGATTTCAGTGGGTGTTCTGATCACAAGACATAGTTGGAGCCTGAGCCAGCAACACTCCTGCTTACGCTAGCTGCTGCTTTAGACACTAGTAAGTTCATGCCATTCAGAAATCAGATTGTTTTTATGCAATAGTACTTGTTTTCTTACTTAATGAACATGAATTTGGGTTAGGGTTCAGCTTCTCATGTTGCCTCTTCTCTTCCTGTTATAATGCCGTTAGAAGCAGTAAACCTGCCTATCTCATAGGGTTTAGTCACAAACGAAGTCTAATACTGTTAGAAAGTAGGCTTTTTTTTTTTTTTTCCCTAAACACTGGAAATATGCAGTGGCAGAGCACCTGGTTGCAGTCCATGTCCCACACTGCTACTTTGGGAAGTTGCTCTAAGTCTAGAAATACTGCTGAGGTATTCTAGTTTTAAACAAGTTAAACACTTTTGTACAGTTTCAGTATGTTTATTTGGATAGTAAAGGTTGACAGATTAAAAAACTACTGGGTTTTTACTAATACTACTTAAATTTAGGTAATGAGAGGGAAAGCTATATAGCCAGGAACACCACCAGTGACATGCTAAAGTCTTGTTGATTCAAGACAATTCAAGAGCTGCTACCTTTGATTACTGCTGTAATAGCATTCCAGGCTGTTTTAGAGTTGAGAAATCATTCCAAAAAGGAAGAAGAACAAATGTGTGCTTATTCTAAATCAACTTTAATATTACTCCCAAGGATAAGCAGTTAAGTCACAGACGTAGGTTTGCTTCGTATTTCTCATCATGAAATAATTCATTTACCTAGTATTAAGACACCCCCCAACCATGCTCCCTCTTCCCCTCCCCCCCAAAAAAAAGTAAAAAAAACTTTATATCTTCCTTTGGTTATAACAGTGTTCTCCCTGTAGAAAAAAAGCTTAATTCATTATGCCTTGCCATTATGTAACAAGAGATTAGTTTATATAAGCCCTATATCTGGTTACCGTGAGTCACTTCAGAATTTTGAACTTACGCTTTAAATGCGGGAAGGTAGGAGTATACAGAAGTGCTACTCAAATTATAAATAAATGGTAGATGTTTGTTCATGTCTGTTGTTGCCCAGCTGCTGAAGAAGGTGTTTAATAAGCCCTGGTCCGCACCTGAAAATATATTAATAAGCTGGTTTAGGTGGCTGTTTTAAGATCTTCAAGTTCGTCCTAACTAAGAATTAGTAGCGCAGCCAGGAGAAGTCTGACATAGAGCACTGAAGTTTTGTTTGTGAATCATCGCTTAACCTTGCAGCCTAGGATCCAAAAACGGCAGACAATGAAAACGGTAGTATGTTCAAGTTACTCCTGCTTTCTAGATAAGAGCAAGCTGCTCAAATCATGCTATTCAAGTTATTTTACTACAGCTTAATTCAAGTTGTACAATGCAACAGAGAATAGACTCTGACAATAGTATACTACTTATCTTTGGAAAAGCTATACCTAAGAAGATACAGTTTGAATAGGCTTGTTTTATTACTTAAGCTAACGTGAGAAAGATCTCTGGGCCAGAGTTAGGTTAGCAATCTTCTGTTAACAACTCAGCAATTCTGGACACATCTATCTGCATCTACATTGTGATCTTAAGAAAAGCACTTTCTTTTATAGAACATTTATAGATCTTTACCATATCCTTTGACAGGAAATAAAAGTTTCTAGTTGTATACTAATATTCAGCTGATGCACATCTATGTGACTACATCGAAGCACACTAAAAGTATAATCATTTTTAGTATGATTATGGGAGTGGGGGTAGCTGCTTGTTTCATATATTTACTGTTTGAAGAGTAAAGACTACCACCTGTTATGCATACGTTAAGATCAGAGTTGATGTATAAACTCTAGACATTATTTCTTAAGTACTCTGGAAAGGCACTGAGACTTATCAGCACTTCTGCACATATCTATGAAGCTACTCACCCCTGAAGGAGGAATACCTATCAAAGTTATGGGTATACTGCTGGGAGGAGTTGCCTCTCAATTTGCAAGTAGAGGGTATACTGAGGTTAAACGAATCTGTTATTTGATACGTCTGTAGTAGAGTAGCTTTAAAAAAAGAAAAAAAAAAAAAAAAAAAAAAAAGAAAGCAGCTCCTGGCTTGAAGCAGACTAGTTTGAAAGCAGTTTGCAAAAAAAACTTGCAAAACAGACTAGGTTGCAAAAAAGAAAGAAAGTTATATGCATTCCTTAATTCACAGAATATATTTAAATGCAAGATGACTGAAGAGTTAAAGTAACATTTCTGAAGAATAAATAAATGTATAGTTAGATGACAGACAGTATTTTATTTTAATCTTTTATTTGCTAAAGTGATCAATCTCGTAAGGTTTTAAGGTCTATCATTAAACTAAGGTTTACACTCTTACTGCTACTTCAGTATAGTTTGCTTTCTGACTGAAGTATCTCAATACTGGGCATGCACTTAAAGGTACAGGAGGTACACGGAAATATCAATTCTAAGCATCCTGTTACAGCTGTCAGCATACATGCAGATTGCAGAGTGAGAAATGGCCTAGAGACCCAGGGCAGTAAGTCGGAGCTTCTGACTTGTCTTTCAGCCCATGACAAAGGAAAGCATTTTTGAAGTTACCTATCACAACACAGCAGCAGCAAGGAAATCAGACAAGCTCTCAGTCTTTATTCAGCTACATTTTAGTTTTAACTTCTAGTTTAACGCAGTATTAAGAATATCTATACAAACAGTAAAATAATCTAGAAGAACCATCTACAAAACAGATGGCTCAATTCCAGTGATGGCAACAACATATTCAGCTTATTCTCTAAGACCTTCTCTTGCTTGGACTTGTTCCACATACTCGGCTTGATTTCAGACCACATGCATTTATGCAGTGACAGCAGCATTTGGTGTTCTACTTCACACTTTACTGCTGTTTTGTACATAGTAGATGGTAAATACAATGCAAGAGAATTAGGCAGCGACATTATCCTCATGTCTACAGCTGTAGTTTTGCTGCATCATGTTTTTATATGTAAAAAGCAATCATTTCATATCCCAGGTTAGAGAGTCAGGTGATTGTTCAAGCAATAGCAAAAATTCTCAGGATATCAGTGCTACCTGGTTTAACACCAGGCCCTGTTTCTCTTCCTAGTTTTAAACAGCACCTAGAATTATTCCATGGCCTATTCCTTACTATCTGTAGAGTTCAAAGCCAGTAGCTGATATTACTAGTATCACTCTATAATTCTGGACAACAGCATTATGTAATAGCCATGTCTCTGCTGTAGTTTATAAACATGAAATATGCTGGAAGATGTTGTATTTTATGGTTACTGCCCTGCAGACAGGGTGCTTGGAGCTTGATTTCAGTTATCCATCACTTGTTAGCTGACAGAGCTGACATCCCTACATGCTATTAAGAGAGGTGTCCCTTCCCAGATATTAAAAAAAAAAAGACACTTTCCTAAAAACTTTCATTACTGTTCAGACTAATTTAAATGCCTCTTGATCACCTGAGTTTACATGCTCAGCACCAGCTTAAGCAAGTAGTGTAGGTCTCCCCTCTCTCATTATTGAGATCTGGGCTACCATATAGCACTACTTAAGTTGAATAATAAAATAAAACCTGAAGTAGAAATGTCAGTTTTAAAAACTTGGTACTTAAAACTCTTAACCTTACTTTTTACTGTTAAGTGATGCAACAACTGCTTCTTGTTTAGGACATTGAGGAAGTTTCATCACCACATGACTTCAGCTCTCAAGTCAAACAACAGTGTGAAAGCAGCTCTATCCTTTAACAGACAGGGGCCTCAACAGACCTAACATAGGGTCTGCTAAGACTCAAGCACAGGTATCTCAGCAAACAATCATCACAGCTTAGCTATTCTTGGAGCTATTTGACAGTGATCTTCCATAGCCTTCCTCTCCCTCCTCCCTCTCCTTTTTATTAGCACAGGAATGCAGCACTGTGTTAAAGGCTTTGCAATAGCTGGTTATCAGTTTGCACTTAATATCAGAGAGGACTCTCAGAGCTGCCAACTGCAACCTGGTAAGTAGTAATGTACAGACAAATCCTTTATTTCAAGTACACATTTTCAGTACTGTTTATTCATATGGTAGCATTAAGCATCAAACTGGCACATACTGCTCTTTAGGAGGCAGGGCACAAGAGTACATACAATAGCAGTTACTCTGCTCACAAGGAATAACATCTAGAATTTTCACTGCTTATGAAATACACAAAGGTAAGTCCACAGGCTAGCATTTTACATTCAAAGAAGAAAGTCTTTTATGGTGTTATTTACACAGTTCTTTTTATCTTTTTTAGCTAGACCTCTTGCTTTTGTGCCATAGTAGCTGCATAATGAAATTTGGTGAAGGGAGACAGCGCTAGTCATTCAGAAGCACTGAATTATAGCAAGCTTCAAGAAATAGGTATGTTAATTGCAATGGTTATAGTTTTAGGACACTTACAAGACAAGTTGGCTTCTCAAGGTTAAATTGGGCACAGTGACCTATGGTGGGAAGCAGCCAGGGCTACAAACATTTGATATTGACACAAAAACTATCACTGATGCACGAAGATAGGAAGCTATTACAGTCTATCAAGATCTAACCTAGCATGAAGTGATAATCCTATCTTCAAATGCATTTTTCCCCCTCACAGAGCTGCACTTAAATTGATCACTACTGTTTTTCTTTTCTCCCCATCTCCACGTGAGGAAGAACTTCTTTACAGTGAGGGGGACAGAGGCCTGGAAAAAGCTGCCCAAGGAGGCTGTGGAGTCTCCTTCTCTGGAGGTCTTCAAAACCCACCTGGATGCCACCCTGTGCCACATGCTCTGGGTGGCCCTCCTGGAGCAGAGGGTTGGACTAGATGATCTTTAGAGGTCCCTTCCAACATCAGCCATTCCGTGATTTTTACAATGGCTTGAATTAGCCTAAAACACCCAGACTTGAATGTCAGGGTAAGCTGAAGAGAAATTCACTGAAAAATCCATCAACTGTGATACTCTAGATCATTTGCTGCACATGCATTGTATTTGATATTTAGAACCCATTAGATGATTCTGCATTGTTCATGCCTTCACCTTCTAGTTTAAAGGCTAAACTCTTATTTTGTATTTCATGGTGGCCACAATCTGAAGAGATACTGCTATAGAGGATTTTATTCCAGTAAGTTTTGTGGAGTCACAACAGTTTGTAATTCCATCATAAGGATCCCTGACACCACATCTCCATGAACCCTCCCAACCATCATTACCATTTTTGTCCGAATTATAGTAGAATAGGGATTAATACATACCATCAAAGCTGCCTTTCTCTGTGGCAAACTGTAACAGCTGATTGTATGTTTCAATGGAAGGTCGGTACACAAAAACTCCAGAATTAAAACAGTCAGGCCAGCCTGGATCTGGTGCTGCAGACAGCTCTTCTCTCTCAAAAAGTTCATCAATATTAGACAAAACCTAGTTGCAGGGTGAGGGAAGGGGTGGGAAAAAAAATGGTTTCTGGGCTAGAATTGGGTATCTTTTCTTAATGTATTTTGATATACACTTCCAAACATGAAGAAAAGTTCTCATGTCATTGATCTTGCGTAGTAGAACATAGCTTTATAAATTGAGATAATCCCCATTTACTAGATATTTGTTTAGATTTAAATATATTTAAATATTTGAATATTTAGAAGAACTCCCATAGTTACTGAGTTACTGATGCCCAAATGGCAAAAAAACCTTCATCAACCATTCAAAAAATTAGCACATGCCTAAAAGCACAACACTCGCGAGTCATTAAGAGACATGGTAAGACAACTACTTACCATTGTGTCTGCATCCATGAAAACACATTTTGAATACTGCGTCAGTTCCCAGCAGTGAAGTTTTGTCAGAGTGACACCCAGTTCTGGTCTCCTCATTAATGCCAAGTGTGCTGAATCTCCACTATCCAGAATATTTACCAACCTGACTTCATCAAAGACTCTTTCCAGCACTTTCCTGTGGAGAATGTTAGTTATTTGGATTTAGTTCTATTGTTATCTCAGTACTCGACTACTTGACAGATTCCCTGAACATAAGTAGTGTAACAAGGAGCCCGTCAGTATTTCATGTGCCAACAGTAAGAGCCAACTGCATATATTTGAACACATTAACATTTCTCTCCACCTTAGTCTTTCTAGTTTGTAATGGACACTTATAGGTAATATTTTATGTATTTTTTCAAATAAGGGCTTAGTTGACATTGCTACCAAGTTATGTAGGTGCAAGCTTTCCACACACCTCTCCTCACTCCCAACAGACTGAGCTCTTTTGATGGGATGACAGTATTTTAAGCTTTCAATTAGAGAAACAGGAAGCTCTTACTTGGGCAAGACTTTGAACTGTAGCTGAATCCTAAGCAGTTGCAATAGGAGTTTATGCAATAGTCATAACTACTCTAAAGTTGACGGGCGCAGATATTAAAGCTTTCTTCATCCCATGAAATTTTCACGTAAGTCATGGCTGTAGCTGCAGCAGCATTTTGACCCAGTGTCATGTCCACCCTAGCGATGACAAACTTAGACAGGGTAGAAAAGCAGAAACTCATCCTTTGCTTTAACGTTATAATCTACTTACAGAAGAGGTTAAGGAAGATGTGCTTCCCTAAGTTAAATTTGAAACATCTGTGAAGTCTCATTATCATATGCAGCATATTGAATGCTTAGCAACCTGTATGGTTTGAGCCTCTGAGAGCTTACAGATGAGTTAAACTCTACTTTACAAGACTGTTTTTCTACTGATGAAAAATTCGGTATGAGCCATTGTTTTTACCTTAGGACACATTGTTTGTGGACAGAGTGAAAAATACAAGTCCCAGTTCTGTTCTTATGTGCTTACTAGTAATGTTGCTATAGCCCATCTAAGAACTTTGCATAGTTATTTGGACCTAGCACAGTAAGCATTTTTACTTGGTTCATCTTGAGTGTCCTCACTTACTACTATGAAATATATACCTATATGGAGCACCATCATTTGAGTGATAAGGTTGTTTAGCTGCCAAGGGACTCTAGAGAGTCACTCCATTTACTGAGCCACTTCAGTCTCAGTCAGAACTTCCTCATATAGAAGCTTTTGAATTCTTATCTGTAGTTCATACAAGTACTAAGTCTTTTTTTGCCTCCACCCTATCTACGGAAAAAGCCCTGTTAGCTTTAGGATGAGATTACTTTTAGAGAGGCCATAGGAAGAAGTTTCCTGTAAAACTTATTTCTCTTACTGTGGTGAGCCTACTTAGATGGCTCCGAATCTGTGGACATTCTTGGTGCTACATCAATTATATTCATTTCATTCTCTTATAATGCTGGCTGATTTAAAGGGTCTGCTATATTTCCACAGAGTTTCAACGCTACATTAGCTCAATCACTGCCATGATTCTATAAAGGAGTTCAGCATCAGTAGGCACTGTGACAGTTGGATACCTTTAAGTAACCTTACCTCATGAGATCTGAGACCTGAGGAGTTATGAGTACAGTCAACTTCCTTGTTGTTCTACAGTGTTGTAAAGATGAACCAAGTACCAGTGCTCCTTTCACATAGGAGTCGTTTGTAGCCAGAGTCACAAAAGACTGATCTGGAAGAAAATAACTTGGACAAGTTAGCAAGGTTAACGCTTTATTCTGGAACAGACTTTATAAGAAGCTTGCAGTTGTTAGGTAGCCATGCTGAGAAACCTGTAAGACGTGTGTTTTAAATAAGCGTATTGTGCCTGCCACCTACTGAATAAAGCAGATTATACTTGCATAACTATACTCGCCATTAGCAACTTGACACATAGCAAGAGGTAGTAAAAAGCAGAATCAAGACTGCTGCAAAAAAATCCAGTTCCAGCTTGCCCACAGGTTAATGCCACGCCAGATGTTAGTGGAAAGGCTGAAAAAGTGGAACCATTTCAGGGGCAAATATGCAGTCATTTTCAAGGATTGGTGCTAATAAATTTGCATGTAGTCTCAAGTTAAGAAGTTAGTTTTGCAGAGTTACTGTAGGTTCAGATCTGAACACAAAAGCTGGGCCAGGATAATTTTCAGGTTTCCACTTTAAATGAAAGTAACTATTGAACTGGTTGTTGGACAACAGCATAGAGTTATCAGCTCAGGATTTTGCAGATGAATTGTTTAACAGTACATTGTTCCAGCTTTATCACAGAAATAAGATTTAAGTGGGAAGCTCCAATAAATAATTTAAGAACTGTAACAATAGTTTTTGCTCTTTAATGTTTTCTAGAAAGGTACTATTAGATCACTGCTATAAGCTAGACGAGCTTGTGCCTCAGCAGTCTCTTAAAAATTATTTTACATTATTGTAGATGTAATGTTTTAATCTGACTCAGCTAACAATGAACTGAAGTAGTTTAGAAATCACAGTTTGACTGTCACTATGCAGTAGTACTGTAAAGCTGCAGTGCTTTACAGAGAAGTATGTTTTTTCCCTGCCAAGCAGCTGTGGATTCTTCAGAACACTATCTGCAAATATATGTTTTGAGGAATTTCAAGAATTTTTTTTTCTCATATCAAAATTTTTAGAAGCTATTTTCAGAGGAATGGCAAAATTTGGGTACAACTAGCATCCATTTGTTAGTTTTACCCTAACACTCATTTGTTAGTTGTACCCCCAAACTTGGGTACAACTAACACCTAAACAGGGAGGCTGTGGAGTCTCCTTCTCAGGAGGTCTTCAAAACCCACCTGAATGCCACCCTGTGGCACATGCTCTGGGTGTCCCTGCTCGAGCAGAGGGTTGGGCTAGATGATCTCTAGAGGTCCCTTCCAACCTCAGCCACTCTGGGATTTTGTGAAACTACTCAGCCCTCAAGACAGTTGCATTTTCATTTAATTTACTATCACCTAAGCAATTAGAGTTATATAACAGCTTCAGAAACTTCTATTTTGGCTAGCAGCCAAGCCAATTAGCCTCAGGTATTTGGATTATAGTGATTAGTTAAATAATTCAAAAAGTATATTCTAATGGCAGAAATAATTTCTTTAAAATCATTTAATGAGCAATTTATTTGCTCATACCACCAAGCAAACCTATAGGATAATTCCTTGTTTTAAAGCTCTGAAGCTCTACAACGAGCAAGACTGTACCATTTTAGGTAGCAAAATATCCATCTAATAGGGAAGCATGCATGATTATTGAATTTGCATACTCTTCTACAAAGCTCACTAAAAACTGAGCTTAGACAAAGCAAGATTGTACTTATTTTTTCAGCAGCAGAGGACTAATTCTAGTATCTTTGCCTCTGACAGCCTAAACTTGTTTGTTAACTTGTATGCTCTTGGTGGTCTCCTCACTTTTTCTCCCTCCCCTGTATTTCAGAACTGCCACGTTTACCAGTTAGACCATTTGTGTGTGGGTGTGCGAGACACAGGTCTTGGAGAGAAAAAAAAAACAACAATTTTATTACGAAGTAAAGGCTAAACAGCTCCCTAGTCCATCTCAGCTCCATTTGGAAGCATTAAGATTCCTTGGCAACTTGGGAGAGCTGCACAGCCTCATGGCCACCAGCCTGGCCATGCAAGCTGCAAGAGGAACCCATGAGATGGCAGTGGGGGCTCCAGTTCCTATAAGTGGTCCTCTATCCTCGAGCATAGCATTCTCCCTGGGGCCCCTTCATTAGGGGGCAGCCAACAGTGGGGTGAAATGGTGTCATCTGCATATGGTCACTGCAGACCTTTTGCTGTTTGCAGCCAGTTTCTATTGCAGCTCCAGGTGAAGGTACTGAGCTTTAAGTGAGCAAGGACACATGCAAGGTCACTAGCAGACACAGGCCAGGAGTCCTGACCTTCATCCCTGCCCAGATGTCTTCCCAAGGTGGGCAACACCAATAAAGGCACAGAATATGTATCTCAAAGCAGGTGAAGTATTTACTTCCCTGTTCTGCTTTTTGGGGTTCCATCCATGCTAATAAGGCACTTGGGGACATGGTTTTAGCAAGCTTGATGGTGATGCGTTTATGGTTGGACTTGATGATCCTAAAGGTCTTTCCCAACCTATTAAAGGCTGTACAGCTCTTCACCACTCTGAATAAGAGATGTGGTTTCATACCTCTTAGCTACATTCCCAGGTCTTATGTGCCAGTCCCTCCTATAGCCTAGGCAAGGCCAGTCACTTCTTAATATAGAAGTTAAATCTATAAGAGACTAGTCCATACTACCTAACACACATCTTCCAGGTCTCCCTGCCCATCTTGTCCATTCGCTGTGAACTCTTCCTCCACAGGAGGTTATGTTCACACTTTAGTCGCTGCTGCCCCTCACAACATAGAGGTAGTGGGCAGCAGTGGGCTATTAGTGGTAACAGGGATGCAAAAACAAAGAGTAGTGTATTTGTACTGCTTTATAATTGACTTATCTGGGCAAGAGCTTTCTCAATTTGCATTTAATAGAAGTCTCTCTGTATCCTTAGACACTACTTCAAGGACATAACTGCCTGCCACAGCACAGGCTAAAGGCTCTAGACAAAACAGCCTTTACACGAGGCTCCGAGGCCTTGCCAGCTGCTTCCCGTCTGTGACGGCCTACCAGGTGGGTCAAGATCCGGTGCCTGGCTCAGGTGCAGGCAGGACCATCCCAGCGCAGCCCATCCACAATGTTCAGTTTGTCTGATCTTCTGCAACAGCAATTAAGTAATCTGACTGTGATTATAGGCTTCCTCAGGAGACAGGAGCACTTACAAAAACGGTGCCTTGGGAGGCGAGCCATGAGCCTCCCAGAACTTCTCCTGCTCTGAAAGGAGGCCGCACCATACTGACAGCTTGACCAGGAGAACCGCTATGATAGGATCTGGTGCTCCGAGACCGAGTAAGAAACTGCTCCCCAGAAGAGGCCAGGCAGGCGCACTGCTGCCCTCCGCGCTCCCCGCTGCGTACGGGAACCAGATGAGGGTGGCGGCGTAACGGCCGCTGGCGCAGCGCGAGGCCAGGCAGAGGCGAGAATGTCCTTCCCGCCCGCACGGGGCCGCTCGGGACACCGCTCCCCGGGCCCGCCCCCGAGAAGGCGCCGGGGAGGGGGGAAGAGACGGGAGGAGAGTCATCACAGCCTAAAAATAGGGGCCACCGCGCCCCAGCGCCTGACCCAGCGCCGTAGCCAGCGAGCACACAGCCGCCCCGCGAGTCCGGCCCGCGCCGCCGGGACCTGGCAGCGTGGAGGCCAGGAAGCCCCGCTCACTAACCTGCCATGGTGCTGTCCCCCCAGACAGCTGCAGCGCCGAGAACACTCCCTGCTTGGAGCCGCGGCCCCTCTTTAAATAGGGCTGAGCCGCGCGACACGTCCCCGGCCCGTGGCTGCGGCCCCGCCCCGAGGAGGGCTGCCCACCAGCGGCGGGGCAGGGCGGGCGGGCTGGGGCGGGGCTCCGCCATCGCTCTCGACGGCGACCGCACGTCGCCCCTCCTCTTGGGGCGGGGCGGGGCTCCGCCATTGTGTCCGTGATGCCGTCACGTCGCCCCTCCCCCGGGGGCGGGGCGGGCAGGCGGGGCTCCGCCGTAGCCGGGGAAAGTGGCGTAACGTCACGCTCCCTTCCTCGGCGTTGTGAGGGAGTGAGCGCTGACACCGGCTGTGGTAGAAAGAGGGGGGATACTGTTCGAGAACGTTCTCCAGGAAAGAGTCCACGAATAAAACGTAATTTCTATCTTTTAGCAAATCTTTGGGGAAGAAAAAAGAAATTCCACACTCAGTGTAGCTTAAGAGGAACTTGGGGTTTATGATACCGCAAGTAAAATGATAATGTGGATGGTTAGAATGACACTCCCTTGGTGTGAAGTACCCAGGTTGAGGTGTCAAAAAGATGGTAGACTGAGTGAGGACCTTCCCAAGAGATTTGGCTCCATGCTTCCCACCGACTTCTCTGTCTTCCCTATTTCAAACACCCTTGACAACAAAGTAGCTGTGGATCATCCCCTCTGCCATTCCCTGCCCTTTTCACCTTGACCTCACTGTGAAACTAATCCTGGCATGTAGTATTTAAGAACTTTCTGTATCTGTATATAAGTTTTAAACTTAAAACAAGATTTTTCTAGTGTGGGATTTCGGTATACTGGAACTACAGACAGAATTGAAAAGAGTTTGGTGTTTGGATAACTGAATGATTTTTGGATTCTTCTGGCTTCTTTACTCCCTCACAAATTGGTCTTGTTTTTACCTACTTCAGAGCCAATCACAGTTTTGGCCTCAATTTCTTCAAAAGAAATCTATCTCTTCCTTATATGTAGTAGTTTTCTTCCCAAATGCCAAGCTGTTCTGGAAAGCTTGCATTTGCTTCATACATGTTGCTTAATAAATGGCAATAAGCCTGTGTGTTGCAGATTAAGGAATTCTTATGATGTCTTCCAGCTAACAGATGATAAACACTCCTATAAGTCATATAGACTTCCTATAAGAGGCAAGCAAGTCTCTGTCTCTTTTGATTTTGTGATCTCTTGTTTTGATCTGTCATGCAAGATACAGTGGAAGTTTGTCTCATGGTTATTTCAATAACCTGGCATCTATTAAAATAAGTGGATTAATGACGTGGATTTCTTTATTCTTGGGGACTTGAATGTCAACTACTTTGGTTTTTTGAAATTGAGAAAAGGTAGAAACTAGAAACTATGAGACATCCATTAAGCTAAAGAAAAAGATTAAAATGTTATTGGGGGACATAGAAATGCAATTCACAAGCCTCATTCCCCTAGTCAGAGAGACTAACCAAATCAAAGTGATTATTTTTCATCTGTTATCTTTTTATAATTTATAGCTTTTAGTACAGAATGACTGGTGTCATGGTTCTTTCTAAAAATAAATAAATAAAAGATTCCCACCTTACTTATACATTCATTGAAATTGTTTTCTTTAAATATTTAATTGGTATAATGTCCAGCTAAGAGATCATAGCTTTTAGCCTGCAGTTATTACGCACTTAACACTGATAGGGCTTGATGTTCAGGCGAACGATTTGGCGCAGCATCACTTAAAGAGAATGCATGTCGAGGAGATGTGTTTTATTCAGTGAACTGCACAGTGGGCAGAGAACATCTGTTTATGAAGCCAAATACAATTCTGTAAAAGGATAGTAGACAGAATTTGAGTTCTAGAGTCATCTTTATCCCTGACATATTTAGTATGCTTTTTCCTGCCAACACTTCAGTTATATTTAGAGAGTTTTCAAATACTATGTGGAAATCTTTAAAGAGACTGTTTTTTTGCGTACTAGAAAGGGCAGAGTTTATGTTCTCGGATGAACATAAAAGAATGTCAGTGAGCTTTTTTTCCCATAGTGATTACTATTTATGCATTTTTTTTCTCTTCAGTTTTGTATTGGTTCTTGCCTGAACTTGGAAAATTATGACCAAACTTGTGCATTGGCCCAGGCAAGAATGGAAAACAAGACCAAGAAATTAGACAGCACAAGGAGTAGCAATTTAGAAAATTTATGAAAGGAGACAGGACTAGGAGATGTCAGCAAATCAGTCATAAAGTTGGGAGGAACTTCAGGGTCACAATGGAGAATTTGTTTTTTGAAGTCTAAAAATGATGTACAGAGGTGGATAGGAGCAGAAGCTGTGGTTTATGGTAGGTTTATTTACCTTTCTAATCTAGGTGTTTGAAAGACCATTTTAGCTGATAATACTAAACAATTTTGAGAGGTAAAACTGTATAATCCTTGTCTTTTAACTGCTCATCACAACTCTCAAAGACCTCAACGTACAAATAGATTTTCTGAGGTAGCCATGATTATTACAAGGAGAGTTTTAGTGCTGGTTGCAGCATAACAATGATTGAGCTGCAGAATTTTGCTACTTAAGATTTGGAAGTCTGAGACGCAACATCTGTGAAGCTGAAACATGACCACGGACCACAGAACAGGTATCCCCGCTTCTCTGAGGGCTATCGAAATACGGTTGAGGTACATGACATCCTCTGCGTCTATAGTAGTGTTGTCATTGCCATGATGGTCTGGGGACATAGGGAAATATTTTCGGTAGAGAACTTTCATTAGATCAGTTCATTGAGTAAGAGAAAGCGTTCAAGCTTTTGGACAAACACACTTTTTACTCTGAAGTAAAACCAACAGTATTGATTTTATGGCACAGTATAATATTCCTCCTCATTAGCCTCTATGTGTCCTGTTGGCAATGAACTACTTATTTCTCTTCCCTAATATTATCTCCTGATCCCCTTATTAACTTCTATTTTGCTTCAAAGCTCTCAGATACCTTGTCTGTCAGACAGTCCAATAAACATCTACCTAAACTCAGTAATTATTCTCCAGTTGTGTTTATCTCTGCTAATTGTATTTTAAGTCTACTGCTTCTGTTTCAGACGTGATGAAGGACTGAGTGATCAGTTGGTTTAATACATCACAGGAGGTCTATCTGCAAGTCTAGTTAATAGTTATTGAGGGAGGACAAAATGACTGAAGAAAAAATTGAATGCACGATGGATCTGGTCTGCTCTTAATATTGTCTTGAAAGAGATCTTTTTATTTCTGTTCTTGGGCTTGGACAGTTTTCTTGAATTCTTGAATTCAAAACATTGTCAATTCTTTCTGTTCTGCAATTATATTCCAATCCGCATTATTTATAAATAAATTTTCATTCATCTGCAAAATATAGCTAAGGCTAAATTTGGAAGTCTCTAAATTAAAAGAAGACAGTCCCTCCCCAAAACAAAACAAAATAAGCAAACAAAAAACACAGCAGTGACGGGAATTTTAGTCATTTAAGAACTACTCCATTTTAATCGTTTCTCTAGTCCTTCACAGTGTACTTACGATATAGGGAAACCATCCAGAAATACTAATCTTCACAATCTCTAATATAGGAATGTCTTACTCTGGACATTATGTCCAACCTGTAATTATAAAGAGTGACATTAGTCTCTACCATTGGCCCTAAAGGTGCTGCGTAACTGCCTATTTTAAACTAACTGCCTATTTTCATTTTTGAGTTGTCCTTTTTAGCAAATATAGTTAAATGGGACTGTCTGTAGCCAACAGTTTCTGTCACCTGTGGCCTGGCCTCTTGACTTCCAGGCTGAACAATGCAGTACCTTATAGCGGTGTTACGCAGAGCTGAGATTCACTTGATTGCTAAACTTGCAGGGGACTAATGTACAATTTCTTTGTGTCTGAATAGTGAATGGGAATGCAGGGAAAAAAGATTTGAGAAATGATTGGGCGAAAGGAAAACAGGAGACATGTCCGGAAAAGGGAGAGAACTTGTGAAAACGGAGATGATAGGAAGAGTGTAGCAAAAATAAGAATGTGTGAAATAGGAAACCTGAAAAGAATTTCATCTCCAGGTAATTTTCGGATTGTGAAAGGGAAGAGATGTGTAAAGACAGTTTCTCTAGGGCTTTCTGAGTGGCAATGATGTAGCAAAAGGGAGAGACAAAATCAAGGACTTGGACAGAGACAAAATGGGATTAATTTAGTAAAGATTTCTACATTGAGGTTAAGCAAATTAGGGAAGCTAAAGAATTGTATGGGAGGGAAGTCTGAAGACAGACAGATGTGCTCCATTTGGAAACTTTGGCAGTATTTCCTAGGCACATCCTCCTGGGCAAGCCCCGGAGGTGTGGGATAGATGAGTGGATGGTGAGGTGGATTGAGAACTGGCTGCATGGCAGAGCTCAGAGGGTGGTGATCAGTGGTGCAGAGTCCAGCTGGAGGCCTGTAGCTGGCAGTGTCTCCTAGCAGTCAGTCCTCAGTCCAGTCCTGTTCAATTTATTCATCAACAATCTGGATGGAGGGACGGAGTGACCTCTCCGCAAGTTTGCTGATGATACAAA
>JAUBOD010000962.1:5082-18422 GCA_032353885.1 Nothura maculosa
GTATCACACTGGAGCAGATTGTCACTAAACTAGTTTGAAAATCAACAGAAATGACACAGGTAATTGGGCTGTTCTGCAGTTAGCGACAGTAGCACAGTCCATTTCGCAGTAACTGTGCTCTAAAATCAAGCGGGAAGCACGTGGATGTGCATAGAGAGTAACTCCTTTCTTCTCTACTCCACTTACAGCAAGGCACGCAAAAAAGGTACGCAGATTTTCCATATACCTCTCTGCAGGGCTACCCAGAAATGCCTGTTCCTTCATTCATTGATTCTATCTCCCCAAAAACCTTCAAGATATTTGTGGCCAACAAAGCAAAGGAACACATAGGCTGGAACATCAGAATACTTGGAAATAGTATATATAGATGTAGTTGATGGGGAATTTCTCTGGCAAACCATGATGTGTTATCGTTAAATCTACACAGTAGTCATGATTCTCTTTATACTTACAGTCCTCTAACTTGATATAATTTGTAATATAATTTCTGTTTACATCTCATTAGGAGGAAGAGTAATTTAAATCATCTTAAGAATTGGACTGTGAATGACTGTTTCTTTATTTTCTCCTCCCTGGCTTTCTACTTGTATGTCCAATTATTTCTATACTATTTCTTGCACTATAGTTTTAGTTTTAAAAAACAATATTCAAATACTCTAAATTTTTATGGTTAACGGCAAAAATTTCTTTATCCTCTGAGAGAGAGAACAGTACACTGGTTTCTCATAAGTTGTACATTACTGCTAAGTTGGGCCTCTAGTTTTCAGAGTTTAATTTTAGAGCATAGTATTGGTCTCACAAGTCTCAAACTATTCACCTCTTCATGACATGTTTTTCCTCTGGCAAATGCGTATTGTAAATGTCCATCTGATAGCCAACAACTGGTGAGAGGACTGGACACTTGACAGCCAAAAAGTAGTTGTAGGAGTGAAGTTTCTTCACCCTGGAAGAAAGAAGATGACAGGGAAATTTAAGTAGAGCCTAAGTGAAGGGGTCTAGATCCTAAAGTGGTGCATTTTTGAGAAGATAGAGCCATAAAACCATAGAAATGTATTTGGAAAAGACCTTCAAGATCATCAAGTCTAACTGAGTCAAAGCCTTCTCAGCTGTATATGGTGAAAGGAAAAGAGACAACTGACTCAAGTAATAAAAAAGAGCAATCTGACTGCATGTAAAGAGGAAAATAAAAACAAAAATCACCAATGTGTTCCAGCTGGGCCAGGATAGGCTTCATCATTTCCATCATGAAACCTTAACTCTGAGGAAAGCCAAGGGCATTCTGTTCTAAGTTAGTTCTACCTCAAAGGGACCCTAGAGGTCATCTAGATGAATGAACATCTAGGACTAGGTGACCTCCTAAGGTCCTTTCCAACCTAAATTGTTTTCTGTTTCTATTTGTTAATTTGTAGCTTGTTCAAGAATCATTGCTTGCTCAGTACACAGCATAAAACTAACTTTGACTGTGAATCTATTTCATAGGAAAAATATCATAAAGACAATCATTTGTTTACTTGAGGAATTGATAATATCACTGACTGAGCATTTTTCTTTTAACTCTGTCAGAGAAGTGTCCGGTATAGTCCATAGCAGGAAGACATATTCAATAAAATCAATATGAATATTCTTTTTTTTTCTTTTTTTTGCCCATAGAAAATAAAATTACAGTCTCAATCTTTTCCTTTGTTATTGTAGTTATTTTTTGTATTAGTCTGACAACCAACAGAAAAATACTGCCCTAATCTGTAGTGCAGTTCACAGGCTCTGTTAAGCAGGCAAAAGAAGACTGATGATGCAATTTAAATCTTCTACAAGTAATGACATAGAAGCATGATGGTATCTGGCAGCACATGAACAACCAATAGATATATGAATAAGAAAGTAATGAGTAACTACACAGTATTAGACATACAGCTTGAATGTCTAGTATCTTGAGCTGCTATAAGTAAGTACAGGTTAGCTAACTTCACCTGAGGGCTGGTTTGCAGCTAGTAAAAATTTAAATATTCTGTACCTTTATAGCATTCATGTCTGCTTAGATAGTCTGGCAAAATAATCATTTATACTGAAAAAAAAATCCATTTGATTTCCTCACAAAATTGCATGCTTCCTTAATTTTGAGTGAGAAGAAATATATTGCTACATTCGTTCTGAGATATTTAATTTTTTTCCAGGCAGGCTATCATACAAATGTGTAGAATACTTTGTGAAAATTAATGTTAACTTTCCTGATGGCAATGAAGCAGATATGACAGACATCGTTGGTCAATGGTCAGTACTTCTGAATCAATTCACATGATGGCATGCCATAGATAAGCTCGGAAGGGGTCCCTTCTATTCCTTAGGTTACTTTGGTTTGTAAACAATTTAACCTTTGCCTTCTTTCAATAACTAATATATTATTGATGCATATTTAGTATTAGTGGTGCATAGTGGTTCATATTTGGTATTGAAGTGATGTGTTTTCACTGTGAACACTACATTCAGATGGAAATAAGCCAGCTGTGTATCTCTAGTCAATATTCTATTCACTGCTTTCTTGCAGTGACTGACATGGCAGGATTCCCTCTAAAAAGTAAGAACTAAAAATACATGAAGAGAAGGAATCTGAGGGACAAATGGCACTTCATTATAGAGAAGTGTCTGGTAAGCTGTGTTATTTCAGTACTCACCCATGTTTAAAATAGGAAAGTTAGTAATGCATAAAATGTTTTACATTTAATTAAAAAATCTCAGTATGGGATATTAACTTAGATATAGATATAAATTTTAAATTTATATTAAAATATGATGGACTTATTTCTGAGTGCTTTTTGTATTATGTTTTTGGCTAGGAATATCTAGGTATGAGAAATTGTTTTGAAAAGTGTTTAAGCTGCCTGTATGAAATAGACAATCACCACTTGAGAACAGGTGTATTGCAAAGGTAAATATAGGTCTGTGTCTGCAATAAATCATTGTTGCTGAGTGTCATAAAAGACAAAAAAACATTATTTATTTAGATTCCAATTTTGTGTTCATGTAATCCTCCCTAGTTTAAAATGCAGATAATGCACACAAATATGAATAATGTAATTAAGAACAGTTTTGAGTGCAGTAGCATTCTATTTTTTTTTTTTTTTTAAAAGGCAAGATTGCACCGCATAATTGGTCTTTTTCATAGCCATTTGTTTCCTGCTTTTTCATTTGCTATGCAGAAGCATAGGAAAACTGTCTAAGGAAGAGAGACACAATCTAATTTTCTGGTGTCAAATGGGAAAAAAAAATGCCTTCTAACTAAGATCTTTTGCCACACATAGATGTTTTTCCTTAGCTGAGAAAATACAGTTCAAATCAGGGCAAACAGGCGTGCCTGTATATGACAGCCACAAAATGCTCAGAGCTCTGCTGGCAGAGACCTGTAAACCTCCACAGCCTCCTCTTTAGGGGCTTTAGGCAAACTCAGTGAGCTTGGCTCAAACAACAGAGTTATTGGCAATGTAAATGTGTCGCCTCGCTTTTGTTCTGTTGCTGTCATAGGTCTCATCTGGAGACAACTCTGCAGCCCCATGAAGCAAGAGGGACAGACTTAAAATCTGTCCCTGCTGTGGAGCAGAATTTGTCCTGTTTAGTCTTGTTTTCCTTTCTACTGGAAACACAAAATGATTCATAAACAAGAGGCCCATATTATTTCATGTTTCACATTTCTCTTTAAAATTAGTAATACAAAAGACTAAGAAAGGAAATAAGACATTGAAGATCAGAGCAATCACTTGATTAGCACCTGCTAATTGAAGGTTTCTGTAATTTTACCTGTTTCCACAGCCATTTTATAACTTCCCACATTGTCCAAAATGCAGAGATACAGAACTGTATCAGTGTCCCTAGGCATAGCAATATCTGTATCCTTTATCTGCCTGTATTTACTGCAAGACTGTGCTATGTCTGTAGCCACATTCTTGACTTCCCTGGGGAAAATGTAAAGATAAATGAAGCTTCTACGCTAACACAGGTAGTTACATCTCTTAGTAAATAGTATGAGTTCTGCCACCTGGTGCAGTGGTGATGCTTGCAGAAGTGCTTTAGTGTAGATGTGCAGAAGCACTTTTTCCTGAAGAGCTTGTGAAGTGTGTTTTTATTACACCTATTCACTGACAGTGCAGGTAGTGGACGCATATTAGCATAGCAAACAGATGGTGCGACATTCTATGTAATTGTCCCAGACTGCTTTTAATTGCCATTCTGGTGGAGTTTCCTCTCCCCACCACTCTGCCGTATGGAGGGATCACATGAACTCTTCACAGGCTGCTGCAGGCAAGCTCATCTTATCTGTCTCCAGTCCTCCCTTCCTCCCTTCCTCCCTTCCTTCCTTCTTTTAGAGAAAAAATACACTCTAATACACACACACTACTGTAGTGTATTTCTTTATTTCTTAGAGATAGTTACCTTATACAGTTTATGGCCCTCACATTATACAGCCAAAATTACAATATATCTTAGACATATATCTGGAATTTAGTTTTACAGTCTCTGTTTTTTACACATGGATATGTGTATTTCACATTGGGCTACAGCAGCAAAAGGAGCAAATAATCCATTTTAATTTGAGATCTAGCAAACAATAGTTGGGTGACTTTACAGCCCATTTCACAGCCAAACGCCTTTTGTTCAACAACTGTATGGCTTCCTTTACAAGCAAAATTTTATGATAAATTATGATAAGCTATGCCCCTCTGCCTACTTATTTAATATGACCTAGAGCTATATTCAAGAGCCATTCATCTGTAAAATACACTCCTGTGATAAAACTAGCAGAACAAAGAAGTGAAACTATGACTCTACTCTTTTAAATACTGTTTCAGACTAATTTAAATAGTTTTCTAAGGTATTATCACAGGAGATGAAACCTGTAGAAATGAAGCAATGTCACTCAAATTAAGAATATACTTTAAAAATAGTATCGTTTTGTCCTTAATGCTTGAATTTCTTTTTGTGTCTGGATCATTGAGAACTTAGCCTGGAATGCTACTCTTTTAAGTGTTATTCATCTATGTATTTAAGCTACTTATCTGAGAATACAAAACCCAGAATATTAGAAAAGTTTCCTAAAAATATTAGATTGTAATGTGTATATATTAATATGTAGTAAAAAAGAGGAGTATTCATCATATTTCTAAAGGTAAGTGTTTTTTTCTGGATTCACCTTGTAACATTACTGTGGCAATCAAAGACATAGGATCAGTCTTTTGACATGAGATTCTTTCCTTCATGCAGTTCACAGATTATGGTCAGGATAGAGTATGATTTCCTGAATAGAATAGACTTTTAGATAATTTTTCAGATTTATAATATTCGTTTGATTAAAGCACAGCCCTCAGAAAAGTAAGCATTCATCACTGTTAGACTGCTCTTGATGTTTGCCTTTTTTTATAGTGCTGAATCTATCCTTTCTGTTTAAAAGATATACTTGACTATAATTAAGAATTGACCAATATCCATCTTTCAGCCATTGTATCTTGCCCTGCTTTGGTAAAATGAGAAGTGTGATCTAACATAATGGTCTAACATATGGGAATGAGCTACTTCAGCTACTTGAGCAACACCTAAATATACTCATAACTCCTATGCTATCTCCTAAATATACTGATAACTCTGTTGTCCAGGGTTTGATTATCCATCATGGTTTCTGCTCACAACAGGATCACATATCTAGAAATGCATTATATAGGAGAATGATACATAATGGCAGAAACAAACCCCACCTTCTCAATGATTTGATTGATTGATCTTCTTATGATCTTCACCATAAGAATATGAAGTGTGAATTCAGCAAATTCACATCAATTTAGTGAATTGATGTTCACTAAAGCAATTGTGAACTCTCGTGCTTTCCATCAGGAGAGGTCAGGTCTGATGAGAAAACATATAGACATCCTGTTGCTGTAACACCAGGTAAATTATGCACACATTTTCACATTCTGCATCTTGATTATCACCACTGACAGCTTGCAGTGCAACTGCAATACTCCTGTCAGCAATAATTGGCTAAATCCTAAGTCATTGTGAGTTAAACTCCTCTAATTGATGTAGAATAACCCCCATTTGTTTCTACTTCTTCTCATTCTCCTTGTTCTCCCCTTCCTTCTTTTCATCTTTGTCCTTCTCCCTGTTCTTTTCTTTTTCTTTTTCGTTCTCCTCTTCCACTTCCTTCTTGTCTTTCTCCTGTTCTTTTTCTGTGACCTTATAAATACATATACAATATCACAGAAAAACGTAATTGTTGTCTTCATTAAGCTTGTCTTTGTAGCCTTCTCGAAACTACCAGTGTTCTCCTTTCTCTGTAGGTCAACCTTTTCAGCATGGCACTCACTAACAAAAATGAAGTGTTATTTGAAAGACAGTCTGCATACACAACATGTAATGAGAGAACTTCCAGAATGACTACAACACAATTTTGAATTAACAGATCTTGCAATTTCTGTCTAGAAGACAGACAGGTTACTTCAAAACATGGCATTGATATGTAGTGGCCGTGATTTTCTTTGTAAGATTATTTATCATTGTAAACACATTTTCATTAGAAAATAAGAAAATGGTGTGTGTGTGCAGGCATTGTGGATCATTAAGAGTAGATACATAAATGTGCAGTTTAAAGTGTAGACATGCCCTTAGGTCTCACTTCATTCCAATTTAACATCAGTTAAATAAAACTTCAGTTGCAGAGAAGAAAGACCTTTCTGATGCATTAAATAAATCATTGGCATCACTGTTTTTGAAGGTAAATATTTTCTTTATTTTTTTAAACTAAACCTGCACCATCTGTTCTGCCCCCTAATTGCAAATGCATAATGGAGATAACTCACAAAAGTGTCATAAAAATGAGAAGGAAATTATTCAGATCTTTGCTTGTATATCTACTGGTCTTAATTCCACCCAGAAAACATCTGCTTTATTTTTATCTCCTGTTTCAGACAGTTGGAGAAATTGCTCCCTTGATACGAAGTTATCACTGCATGGCTTATTGGAATCCAGGATGCATCAAAGAACCTATGTCTCCTTCTCACAGGCTATCAACTTGGCACCTTTCTTGAATGTTTATATGCACTGAGTGTATTCTACGTATTCTTCTATAAAAGCTGCAGTCATCCACACTTTATTTTGTCTTTTTTGTTAAGAGGATTGTGAGAATTAGCTGCCTTCAAGAACATCCTCACCTGTGAGAAAATGATCAAAATGCAGAGACTAAATATGACCTTTCACTTTAGCTTCTTCTTATTATGTGGAGAAGGAAAAAGTGTCTTTTTTATTTTTTTTCAAAACACAAGCCATAATCTTTTTCCACAGATAGCTATGTACATGGTATAAAAATCACAGTGCTATATTAGAGATGACCTAGGGCTTGAGTGCAACCCAAAAGTTTATTTTATACAGGCATGAAGAAAAAAGTTCATCACTTTCAACATCTCATTTTATTCTTCACTTAATTGGCCTTAGAGCTTTTGTAGATAGTTGACAGACTACACAAGGAAAGTGAGCTGGGTGAAAATCGCCCTGGCTGGAAAGGACAGATTGATTTGTAGACGAATTGTTTGCAGTCCTTGTTTTACCACCAGTGACAATTAAGGCATAATTAGCTAAGAGGAAGGAAGAAAACTAAGTCCATATCTTTTGGCAGCAATATACTTTTATTCAGCAAGTAACATCAATTAAAGCAATGAAATAGCCAGATTATTACATTGTTCAGAATGGTGTTTCCAGCAGAAAACAGCCCAAGAAACTTCAAAAAGATTTCTCTTTCTACCCTTCTTGAGCACACACTTGAAAGGATTTTTTCAGTCTCTGGAGTTCTTATTTTGGCTTCAGAGACAATCCCCTTTTTGGGGGATCAAAGGCAACTTCATGCAACTTTCTAGATTTTTTTTGCCCTATTAAATGACAAATGTTCTTTGTTCTTAGTAGATGTGAACTGTTTATATAACCTCAACAGTATTGTTTGCAATATGATTAAGGTCAGGTGGATAATGAATATTATAAACCCCTCAAACCCTCACATTGCACTTTCCATCTTTAACTTTCTTTGACCTTAAAAGAATATACATTTCTTTGATTTGAAAAGTTATTACCCTCAGGCTATGTTGTTGTTATTGACAATATTCTCTGAATGCTAGAGAGCTGTGTAGGCAAGAGTCATTAAAATTTAGCACTGAGTGGTGAGACCTTTTCATTCTTTGCAGTTCAAAAGTACACAGCATACAGAAATATGATACCTGAAAAAAAAAAAAAAAAGCTTGTTTCAATGCATCCTTTAAGAACTTGACAATTTCTTGGACAGCTCTTGACTCTTTAAGCTACTACAAAAAGTAAGAAAGAAATGCTTCATAATGATAATATTCATGGTATTCTTGTTACACATAGTCCAGACTGTGACACAGTAAATTAATCCCTACTAGTGGAGCTGTGTCGACCTTTCAAAATACTAAGTAAGTAAGGTTGTCAGAATTTATAAGAGTACATCCAAAATATATTAACCATGACAAAAACTTGAGGGAAGCATAGGACTAATCGCCCTACTCCATGCAATTCTCTGCATAACAATATTACACCCTGCAGCAATGTGTTTTTTTAATGCACACAACTTTATATTCATAACCAGACTTAACAGAGTGCTCCAGGTTATTCCAAAGGCTGTTGGAATGTGGAATATAATACATCTATCTAGATGCATTCCTTCTACTATTAGCTTCTCAAACTTCCATGACCATTTCTTCAACTCTGCAGTAGATTTGTTTTCTCTATTAAAATATGAAGTTGAAAGGAAGTTACTATTTACAGTGAGGCAGTATGTAAATGCTTTATAATTACAAAGCTTACAATGACATCATGCACAAGCTTGCTGAAGATGCTGCCTGTCAGCATATATGGTGGCTTGAGACCACTGTCTTAAATATACTCACATAGAATACATATATACATGTATGAACAAATATACATATATTTGTATACATATACATATGTAAATCTCTGCAGACCTAAGTTCAGAGATATTTCTCTTTTTTGCCTTTATAGAAGGTTCTTTGAAGAACACAGGTGATGCCTTGGATTAGGATTACCAAAGGAGGTTTTAAATAAAGATGGTAGCATTTAAGAGGGAAAAACATGTTTTCCTTCTCTTTCTCATTAGCTACATACATCAAATGATGTATACTTTAAAAACCATTGTCATGGCCTCATTAATTTTCCATTAATTTTCCATGCAGGAAACAATGCTTGAGTCCTACAGAGAAAGACTGAAGATCGAGAAATGTACATCAGCATTAGAATATATTTTGCAGCTTGTAAGAAAGTTTACATTTTCCTCATGAATACAAAGCTATCATTGACTTCAATAACCTGTGATTTCTACACAAAGTACAGAACTGGACACTTGGAATAGAATAATATCTGCTGATAACTCAACAGCCATATGCTCAGGACTATTCAGTAGCAGCTGATTTATTCCTGCATTTTGATGCCAGGGTCACATTAAAATCCTTAGCTCAGACCATTCATCCTGATCCTCAGATGTTTGGTAATTGTATTAATGCAAACTGGTACGAAGAACCAGATATATTGCAAAGTACCAAACATTGATGTCAGTAGAAGATTTGACTGATTGATGTCAGTAGATTTACCCCCTTCCTGAGTATGTTCTCCTTAAGAGATACATATAAAAACACATAAAGAAGTGCAGATGGTTAACTAGAATCATAGGCTCAACTCTGCTGTGCAAATGTTACACAAATAAATTTGGGGAAAATGGGTGAATCATGAACTTAGTGTGATGGGCTTGAGCCCTGCACAGGTGAAGACCACTTGTGAATAATTGAGGAGAAACTTACAAAGAGGTTTTGTTTGTTTGTTTGTTTTGTTTGTTTTTGCAGGAGCAAGTAATGAAATTCAACATAGGTAAAATAGGAGGGAAAGAGATGCACACAACTTGGTGTACACAGCGATGGGTAAATGAGACAATCATTATAACGGCTAGTTCTGTAAAAATAAAATGCAGAGATCAGCAGATGAGAAACAAAATAAATGTCAGGAGCTATTATGAAAAGAATGTATCGCAGATAATATCATTTTGACACTGTAAAATACATGAAGCATCTGCAGGTGGAACAGTGAGTACTGTTTTGATACCTACTCCTTCAAAAAAAGAAAGGAAAAGGAAGGCCGGAAAAGGATGACAATAATATAAAATGTGTAGAAATAATAACTGAAATACTCTTCAGCCAATGTATGACAGAGGCCTATATAAACGTGACCAAAATCAAAAAGTTGAATGAGGGCTTGATTGTTTGACATCTTACCTTATATGAGTAATATGGATGTAGCATGTGACAGGGGAAATACAGAGAAATGAAAGTGATGGCAACCCTTAAATGCACTGTCACCCTTTGTCACAAGTTGCTGTGAATGCCAAAAGAATGTATTTAAAAAGTCAATTTAAAAAACATCAAAAACTTTGTCAATTTAAAATATCTCTAGGATACAAACATGCTTAGGAAGTACAGAACCTAAGCTTAGGTCATGCTACACTATGATAAAGATAGACAGGAAACCTCTTTACCTCTTTATCCATCCTGTGCTTAAACTTTGTAAATCCACTGCTCTTCACTATTTTGGTTAGATACAGTCTAATATAGTCTTTTGTTTGCTCCCATATGTATTTGCCTTTGTGGAAGGTAGAAAGATTTTTGTCTTAAAAGCAGTTAAAATTTTTTAGAAGATTTTTTCATTGACAATTTTCACTGTATTATAAAAAAGATGGGGATATGTGTTGGTTTAAATACAGAAAATAGAAATTTGTCATTGAAAATAGTACTTTCATCATATTTTGATTTATTCACCACTCATTTTTTACGAGATATTTACACAACTATATTCCATCTTCCATCTACTACATTAGCAAGAAAAAAAAAACCTTTTATAACTTTTCTTCTTTTTTTTCTTCTTTTTTTTCTTAGCTTCTGTAAGGCTAGCTTTCCATTTTCAGAACCAAATGAAAATACTATAGAAAAAAAAACCCACAGTACTCAACAGACAACCATTTATTCAAGCAAATCAAATTACAATGTTCATGTTAAAAGAGATACCATGCTACATATGTTTAAACATGCTCTCTTTAAGGGACTGTTTTAGTTTGTACACATCTGTGTGACTTGGATCTTTTGCTGAAGAAACAAAGATCTGGTGTGTGTGTATGTGTGTTCTAGCAAAAAGGTATTTTATTATACGTTAAGTATTCATGGATTGTTCCTGGCTTACTGTGAGGAATAAAAGTAGCAGAATAGCAGAGTATTTTAAAAAAGCCTTTTCTCTACCTCCCTTGCCAAACTGAATTCCAAATGAGACATATGCTTCCTAAACACATCCCTGCCAACTCTGATAACATTCTCATATTCTTCCCAAGGGGCTGTCCCTTTCCGCACATTCTATTTACTTCCTTCTTCTGTTCAAGTTTTCCCAGAATTACCTCGTTCATCTATGCAGGTCTCCTGCTCCCTCTACCTCACATCTTACTCATAGTAGTCGTACCAATTTTGAGCTCGGAGGAAGTGATTCTAGAATATTAACTTGTTCTTTTGGACCACCTTCCTTTTAGTGACCTCTCCAATGGGAACCTTCCAGTTATCTCTGAAGAAGCCAAAGTTTGTCCTCTTGATGTCCAGGATTGCAGGCCTACTTATTGTCCTGCTTCCTCTTTACAAGATCCTGAACTCATCTATTTCATGATCGTTGTAGCCAAATCTGATCCTAACCTCCGTATCTCCAGCTAGTCCTTCTTTTTTGTTAATACCAGGTCCAGCAGCACTCTTCCCTTCATTAGGTCCTCTATGACTTGTGTCAAAAAGTTATAATCAGTGCTGTGCAGGAGCCTCTGCTGTTTGTATCTAAATGTGTTGTCTTTCCAGAAGATAAAAGGATGGTTGTGCCCCTTTCCGCCATAAAAATCAGCGACTAGGATGCTGAGGCTGTCTGTGGAGGGCCAAATCAACTTCTTTCTGAGCAGGTGGCCTGCAGTAAACAGCAACAAAATATGTTCTGATCTAAAATACTACTACAACTATTATTAATAAAAATAAGTGAAAAACATGCAATCACATTGCAAAAATAAAGGAAAACAGGAAGAGTTAAATGCTTGCTGTGGACTATTCATATTGCAATGATAAGACTCAAAATTTAGAAGCTGACTCCTCATGAACTCATAAACAAAATGAATGACTTTGATATTGGTGTCCAGAGTTCTCATTGTGCATTTGTTATGTCCTATGCTACACAAAATCTCAGAAAGTAGCACAAATGTGGTTTTTTTTTTTTTTTCCTCCAAAGGGCATTCTTAGATGATGTCCTTGGTGCTGAGTTGATTCACAGAAGCATGCTTAAGTAACAACATTTTCATGTCAGTACAATATCCTTTATTTCTTTTTATTTTTTTTTTATGAGTTAAATTGATTAGGTGATGCATTCTATTGAACAGGCTTAGATAAGCATGGTTGGATTTGTTAGTTTTGCCATGGTGGACAGTGAGGTTTTTATATGCCACATTTCACAGGAACATCAGTAGGAAGGAATGTGGAAACAACTTTTAATGAAGAGGAAACATTTTCAAAATAGATATGTCTGTCTCTGAAGTCCCTTCAGCTGGATATCTACATGGGTCATGGTTCATGAAAAACAACAGTTCAGAATAGTAATTTTTCGTCAGTACTATTGATGGCCTTCTCTATTTTTTTTCAATTTTGATTACCTTCTGCATTTCCAGATAGCACTCTTTGCTGTCTACATATTAAATTGGAATTAATAGTAAATTTTGGTAAAATGTCAAATTTACATGCAATCTTCATGCGGTCTTTAACATAGTATGAAGTAAACATTCAATCTTCAACATTGTGTGAAGTAAATGAATTATTTATCAAATAACTCAGAGTAGAAAGGACTCTGGAGATGATTTGGTCCAGCTATCCTCCTGATAATAGGACCAAATTGGAAATCTGTTCAAGGCCATGACTGAAGATGATGACATATCTCAACAGAGATATAATTTTCATGGTTGTCAGTATTTACACTATATATACCTATGCATGCAAACATGAAAATTTTATCAGCATTTTATTCCTGGGGTCAATTTTTAGAAAAGATAGCTACTGAGAGGGCATTTGAGAGAATTACAGAATTGCAGAATCAAAATGGTTGGAAAATGCAATTTTAGTGTAAGCTGATACTGAGGACTTTCTCAGGCTAAAGTAGTAAGTTTTGGATATTTGGAGGCTCAGCAAATCTTCTCTGCAAAAAAGAAACAGCTCTGATCAGGAGCAAGACTGAGC
>JAUBOD010000963.1:12353-22688 GCA_032353885.1 Nothura maculosa
GGTCCCAGCACTGCGCTGATACCAATTTAGATGCTACCAAATGACAACACGGACACTAAGCAGGAGTCCTGGGAAGCCACCACCAGCCATGTCCAGCCCATGTTTCACTATCTCTGTCATTAACCCTACTGCATTCCCACTTACAGAGAGCAACAGCAGCTTCGCTACGCGTCTGCATCTATTTTTATCCACACAAACAGTATCCAAAGCAACAGGATAATTCCTACTTGAATACGCTACCTTGAGCAACCATGAGTTGGCCAGCGCGCATGCAGGAACGCCCTAGATCCTCTATTCTACATTACACCTCAAAATGATTTTTAAAATATGCAAACGCAGATCTCAGCATTCCTTTCAAATCCTCCTGCTAACACCGTGGAATTTAGTGTTTTGCATCAGAAATCGCATACGGTTTTTTAGGCTTAATCCGAGCTGGGGAGCAGCTGGCGCGGGCAGGGCCAGGCGGTGTCCCAGGAACGACGCATTCACCTGCCCCACGCAGAGAAGCTGCACTTAACCTGTCACGCTCATTCACTTCTAGCCATTAATTAAACTGCAGAGCAAGGAGGCCCCTGCAGGGCCGTTCTGCAGGGGATGGGCTTTTCTCCTGCTACCAAGGAGGAAAGTTAACCAGGCTATGGAACCTATGGCCATTTTTCCCCATTTTCTGTTTTTTTTTTTCCTTTTTTCCCACCTAGCATTGCACAACACTGTGTAGAACATCCCCCAAATCCTGACTTCTCTGAGCATGAAATGGAAAGGGGCAAGCAGAAGTTATGGAACAGAGATAATAATATATATATCAGTAAAAACAATATACATATATATACACATCATATTATATATAATACACATATTATATTTTTATATATATGATGTGTATATTTTATCTCTATACAATAATAACTGACACCTTTTCCATCCTGTCTACCAGGTGATGGTACATTGTGTCGCAGCCTTTCCTATGTTTTCTCAACGTTTCTCAATGTTTCTATGTTTCCTGCTTGGAAATACTTTAAGTGTCAATAAATTGACAATTTACTTCCATGCTTCTTTGTCAGCTACCACTTTTCCTCTTTAAAGGAGCACTATTTAGCTTCAAAACTGCCATTTTCAATCGCTGAGTGCTCACATGGATCCAAACCAGCATTTAATTTTTTAATTTGTATACTAATTCTTTCCTCTGCTATATGAGTACCAACTACAGCCTTTAAAAACACTTCAATACTTAAAATATTTAAAATAATAGATTTAGAGTAAAAAAGAAAGAAAAACATATAGCAGCTTCACAGGCTTCCCAGATATTCAGAAATGTTTAAGAGCAGAGAAAGCAGAGAGTGACAATGCCTTGAAAAGTTGACCAAACCTGGCTACTACTAAGCACGAGCTGCCAATTTGGGAGGAAAGCTGATTTAGGACTTCTCACCATGAGACTTTTGAACTTCTAATCTGGACCCCTCAAAGAGGTGCAAGAATAGCCTGAAAATTACACCGAGCTTCATTATCCCTGGCGTGAATTATTCAGCAGTGCAGCAGAGAGCCCAGGAATTTATTTCCCCTGAAGAAGCTCGACATTTTAATTGGTCCTTCAGCAAAGAGACCAAACAATTTCCTCTCTGGAAAATTTACATCTTCCCATGCGCGCGGCCACGCAGAGCTTCGTTAGCGGGATTAATTGGCCTGTCGGAGCTGCCTGCTCGGCTGCATGTCCCTGGGTACCGCGCGGGGATGGACGGGGGGGACAGACAGGGGACATCGTACCTTGGTCATTGGCCATTTTGTCAGGGTGCTCAACTGCAAGGGAAAGACAACACAGTTAGAGACATATCCAGAGGGACCTTCCATCCCCTCCGCAAAACCATCTGCGGGCCCGGGAGGACAAAACCAAGCTGCTCTCTGTTTTGCAGCAGATGATTTTTTGCAAAATTCTCAAAAATCTGAAAACTTGCCAGTATTTTTTTTTTCATCCTCTTATTCTTTTAAATCCCCGTGCAACCTGGGAAGTTTAATTAAGCACCGAAGTGAAGGAGGGAGAGAAAGAGCAGGAGAGAGGGAGAGGAGAGATACAGTTTCTTTGAATAATTACAGTCAAAGCACCGATGAGTTGAAAGCTAATTCTGACTTACATTATCATTGTTTCAGCTTTGCACAAAAGAAGTTAAAAACTATTTACATGTTTTTGCATAATAGCCATAAGAGATAGTGTGATTTGAAGTGCACCAGTCAAGACTTCAAAACTCAATAGGTACATTAAAAGCTACAACTTTTGATTATTAATGACATGACTGCAGGAATTAAACTTTCTTTGGCTTCATAAATAGCTACCGCTGCAGAGCACTCACCAATCCTCTGCTTGATAAAATATGCAAGAAATTTAAGCACAGTAAACTGGGGAAAAAGGGAGTGAGCTGTGGGAGCTGCACAACCCCTGCTTAGAGATGCAGCCCTGCTCGAAGTGCTCCAAGCCCCTCTGGTTGAGCATGGGATCATAGAGGGGAAAAATTAAGGCATGAGGGAGCAGCAGTTAAGGTAGGTGCAGGTTTTGTGCTGTTGAAGAGTTAAACTGCTCCTCAACGCAGCCCTGACACAGCATTAGAGGGCACTGCAGGGCTGAAAATGCTGCCCCATGCCACCCGTGCCAAGGGTGGGAGAACGGCCATCACCCCTGGCATCTGGGCTCCTTGAGGGATGCGGAGCGAAGGGCACATCCTCATGTCCCATGGAAAAGCCAGGGATGGTGTTTTCCTGGTGGATTTTAGCTGAGGGAAATGCCCAAGAGTGGCCATGAAGCGCAGACCTCTGCTCTCCTCCTCTCTTGCCTTCCACTCACCCCTGCAGAAACACATCCAATCTAGTGTTTTAGTCATGCTTGAAATTACGCCTACAGCTTCATTATAGGCACATATGTTTCCAGGACACGGAGTGGGCATTCAATAGGCAACTTTTCTTCATTTCATCTGTATTGATGCAATGTTTTGTGCGACTCCAGCAAGCTGAACAGTGTCCTTTAATTTTCCTCAGCTAATGGAGTTCAGCACACAATGCAGGTCTGTTTGGAAACACAGGCTGAAATGCAGAACAGTTGTGGTTGGGCAGCAGAAAGCACAAGCAAATCCAGCAAGGGCAATTCTGAGATTTGCTTTCTTCTCCTACAAATGAATATATATATATATACACATCTATTATTTGAAAGACAGAGGGAATCCTCAAACTCACCTGCCACGAGCCCATCCACTCGTATTTGTCACTTTTCACTGGGTGTTTGTGAACGCATTTCAACCTGTGTGCATTTACTTCTGCATTTCATTTATGCACTGCAGAAATAACGGGACACTGAGAATTGGACTTTAACCCCGGGGGAAATCCATGACAATATGCTATGCAAAGCTGCGGAACAGTCACATAATATTTGGGCATTTATCACAGAACGACTGAGGTTGGAAGGGACTTTTGGAGATCAACTAGGTCAACCCTCCTGCAGAGTATTTACAGAATAATACATAAATGTAAACATAAAATAATTAAAAAATAATTATAAATTTCATGTGGCAGAAATACAGCCAGAGCCTGGCAAAGCCTGGAGAAGCAGATCCTCAGCTGATGCAAACTCTCCTCTATTCACTGGAGTCCGCAGCACAACGACAATGAGCCAGGGATTTGCCCATTTGCCTGGGTATTATTATCCGTGGCAGTGAGGTGGAAGCACATAAACCCATTGCTCCTGCGGTACTGTTATTTACTATTAAATATATGTGTTTTCTCACAGATCACTACATTTTCATTAGCACAGGCAAGTCAGTACAAATACTTACATTGCAATTCTAACACAAGGAATGGCTTGGTTCCCTTGAAGGAGCTTTATGTGCTACAATATATAAAATCAGCCCGTGGGTGACTTAGTGGATCTTTGATGCTTATTTAGTTCCTTGTAGTTTAAAACTTCCTCTGATCACGACATATATTTGCTATCAGAGCCTTTATTATCACATGGCACATGCGCATTTTCTGTTAATAATCATTAAGGGCAGGAAACCAAGATTTGTGCATAATTCAGCATGCACTCAGGGCTTCAGAAGGTCTTTTCACCTCAAATGCAGAGGCAGATTTGTCAAAAAACACTTGAATATTATTGAACATGACATATTTAGGGTGGATATCATTAAATATTCATGGCAGGGTATTAGACATAGTCCTTGTAGGCTATTACAAGATGTAACAAATTATAGATTTATCTTTTTGGTATCTGTTGATGCTGTCTGATCTGGAAGTCATTTCCCAAATGAGTTTTACAGGGCTCTGTGTAAACATTACAAAGTAGGTGATATCTAGTATATTAATCTTTCCGTTTAGTTACATCTCTGGGTCTCTGCATCTTTGGATAACTCATTAGTCTGCGGTTGTTCCGTTCCGATGCTTGGACTCCTTCTAAACTCCAGCAGATTTCCCTCGCTTGGTACAAGCTGTGAGCATGAAATTAAGTTGGCACTGGCCCCTTGACAGCGCTGGAGCGCTTGCAAAGTGCTCCCTGCCCACGTCTCATGGCAGCAGAGAACAAATAATCACCATCTTACCGAGGATGCACTCAAAGCGAAGCCTGACTTGGACAAGCCAGTCCCAGGGACCTGGGCAGCCTGTGATAAGCTCTGAACTAAGTGATGTTATTTCTCATTTTTCTGGCAACTCTTGCCACAGAAACAAGTGAGGGAAAAAATAAGAAGACCCAGCACCCAGCAGAAGTGATCCAGGAGGCAGGTGTCATCACCGCGCAGTCATTCTGCTTTGCTTTTAAATAGCTTGCATTAAATATCTTGAATTAAATGCAGCCACATTTAATTGATTAAAAAAGGGCCTTGAAGCATAGCATTAATTACCAACTGTTCCTGTACAGGTTTGGATCCACATTTCCCCCCAGCTTGGACCTTTCAAGCCTGACCTAGCTCCAGGCCGGTTACTTCTGGTCAGGATGTTCCTTTCATACATTTATCCCCAGAATTTCTCTAGAAAAGACAGCAGCACAATGTTCTCCTGCGTGCCATGCTTCTTTCCTAGAATAGGTCCACGGTTTATGTCACTGGATTTCTTTTATCAGTAATTACATGTCTTTCTTGAAGTAATTTTATCATCCGTGCAACGAAATGAGTGACAGTTGAAATATAAGCCGAGCTGCTGCAAACATCCTGCTTACATCTTGCTAACTAATAATTTACAGGTAGATGATGCAAAGCCTTCGTACAGGGGCATCTCATCCACGCTGATGTCAAACGGAGCCTGTTGCATGTACAATCCTTCGCTCTCATAAATGGCCCTGGGAAAACACACTCTGAAACACCAGCTAATGAAATTGGTCACTCAGGAAGAGATATCAGGTGTTAATTTGTCCACTGACAATGATGGGGACCAAAAGACACCCAGAGCAATGCTCCCCATGCAAAGCCACACTGGGGAATGTCTTGTGGAGTTTCCTAGGCAGCATTTTGCCTGCTGGCTCCGTTGATGTGAGCGTGAGTCATCCCCACTCCCCTGCCACCAGAGGATCCGCAAAGAAAAGGTATCTCCCTAGAGAAACCCCGTCAGATCCAATTAGCTTCATTATTGATGGCAAAAGTTCGGTGGTGTCAGGATGCCTTCCCCCGCTTGATTGGATTTAAAAATATAGCTGCTGCCTCATTATGCGAGTGACTTTTGTCAACCTCCATACAGAGCATTTGCCTTTTATCTCTCAGTAAGGAGCGGGATTTCTCCTAGCTGACATGGAATTAATTGCAAAGCTCCCACCGAGGCGTAAGAGAATCCTACATATCATTAATACCCATATGACAAAATTCCAAACCTTTCAGCGTCCGGAAGAAAATCGGATCAGAGAGAGGCCCCACTCCCTTGGCATTGCGAGCCTGGATTCGGAAGTAGTAGACGGTGTCTAGGTTGAGGTCCATGATTTGGTGGGTAAGTCGGTCCCCGCTGATGGACTCCATAATCCAGTCATCAATGGGAGCGTTCTTGTCCAAAGTATAGAAGAGGATGTAAGCTGGATAAACACAGTCTCTCAGTTAGTTCTTCAATCAAGTTTAACCTGTGTGCTTTATGAAATGCATACAAAGTTGAGATTTCTGAACACTTAGTGTTTTCGTTTTAAAAAACAGTAGTGGTATGTCTTTTGATCAAAGCAGTCTTAAGGAATATTTTGATAAAAAATTAATATTTGTTTATTTTTAGAACAAATCAAAAATTCCAGTAGTCTCTTCTAAAATATAACATAAAAACACATTAAAACATTCTGTTACATTTGCCAAAATCAGGTGCACGATTCAGTCTGACAGACATTACAAACCCTACGGTCTAAGTCTTTAGTGATTCAGTGCTGAAATCAAACCAAATGGCACTGGTGATGCACATTTGCTGGGGGCTCATGAGAAGCCCTGCAATATTTCTTGGTAATTTTATGGGAAAGCATTTGGAGAAAAAGAACAAAGAACCCAAAACTCTGAGTTCTGACAACACAAAGTACAGCAGGAATTTAGTTCTTTCCCCAGGAAATAAAGAAAAAACAGAACCTAGAGCTTGAATCCTGCAAGGGCAGCTCACCACCATCCCACCTTTGAAGGCCAGGCTGGTGTGCGCAGGTGGATTTGAGTTTTCAGGCCAACTGTTTCACTTTAAAGCTCAGCACAAGTGTTTGCAATCAATAGAAGTTCCTTGGAGCAAGCTCCCAGGTAAATTACAGTCGGGAGAGAAGGCAAGTCCTGTTCTCAAGTGAAACATCCATAGGCGAGACCTCCAAAGCCTTAGCCAACCAAACCTCACCTGGGGACCCCCAATATCTGGCTTGTCTGGCTTCAAAAAATCTGTCTGGTTGGTTCTCATGGGCTGCCTAGCAAGTCTGGGAACACGCAGCCTGCAAAGCAGATCTAAGTCTTGCCTAAGCTCTGCTGCTCCCGAAAGACAGAGCTGAGAGGTCTCAGCACCACGTGAGCAGCTCCATGGCCAGCCCCATAGGAAGGCCTTGAAAACACATGGCAGCAATGCTGAGATTCCTGGGAATCATTAACACTTGCTATTGGTTTTTTCTGCAGCAGAGAGGGAAAGACTTGGTGCAGGCAGGAATTGTTGATGCAATTCCCTCCAATTGCAGCTCTGAGTTCCTTCAGGCACAAGAGGAACCTGAACTAAGGGCTGCTCTCCTCTTGGGTGCACACTCAAGGATAGTGCTATTTCTTTTTGCACATTTTTCCATTATAGGGCTTTCTTTAGAGAACCTTGGGGTTACTCATCAGTTTCTCTGACCCTGACAGGTGAATTAATAAAGAGGAAGATATGACAGCCCTTGCCATATACCAACACAAATCTGCTTGCTCAAGCATTTGTAGGAATGAAGATTTGTTTGTTAGAGGCATTTCTGCTCTCCACACGGAGTTATTTTCCCTGAATAAGGAATTTCTTGGAATTTGTCCAAGAAAAATCTGACCACACAGGCAATAAAAACCCCTAGAGTTGTTCTTCAGCTGAGTACTGCAACCAAGCAGTTGTGCATTGATGCCAGCTCTGGGGATTGACTGCTCTTTCTGCAGAAAAGCTCTATGCAAGCGGCCACCACTGAGTCACTTTGCATCCAAAAACATCAGATAAGTTTTTATTTCAATCAATCTTTTAGTTGCTGGCAAATCAGGATCGCTGACCACCCATTTTATTGTCCTGACCATTCAAACGATCAGGTCTCTAAGTAAACTAAATGAGGCTAATGTAAACAGAACCATTTCATTGAAATATCCTCCTTTTGGACATGGTCACTGAATGTAACCTCATTATAGTGTATTACAATCATAGTATAAGTAGAATTATCTAATAATATATTACAAATATTATAATACAGATATGTGTACACAAACACACGAGTGACTGGGCGGTTCTAATCAAAGAGTTGCTATTGCTGGGCAGTGATCAAAGAGAAATATATCTTTATTTTATTGGCCATATAAAGTGGGATACTTTCCCGGTGCAACTCACAATAACTCACTTGATGTCTGTGAAGCCACACTGATTTTCAATAGCTGAAAATTGGATCGAGTGCTCTTTACTTCTAATTGCTCACACGGGACATTATTGTGAAGCACTCTCGCTCTTACCTTTATGTTTCTCAGTACTTCAGCAGTGTGTAGCTGGGATTATTAATAGTACTGGTGACATATACACACTTGCTCCCACACAAAAAAATAGGCTGGAGAACTTGCCCAAGCCAATTGTTTGTAGAAATGAGACCATAATGTGCACATTCCTGAGCTTGAACAATATTTCTGCTAATAATTACATGCCTCTGAGATGTCCATTAAAGCCTAAAGTGATCATTGAAATGCAAAATCTCAGATAGAATTCAACTATATTTTTCATACTAAATTAACATTATGGGCTTGTAATGCATGTGTTAATTAGGTGCCAAGGTTATATCCGATATTTTGGAAAATAAAATCCGTCATTGTAAAGTAACCATTAAGTTCAGTTCTTGTCAGTCAATATTATTTTTTTCTGATCATCATTGCTTTAATTTGTTATTGTATAGCTAAATATCTACCAATAAATCCTACCATTATGTGCAAGTACCAGGCAACCTATCATTAAGTATATTACATATCGCATTATTGCCAAACAAACTACTTATTAGTCATTCCTAATTACCACTGCACAGCACATACCCTCAAATCTTTGCTTAAAATGCTGCATTTTCAACTTATATTAGCATTCTAAGCATTTAAAAATACAAGATTTATATCCACCGAGTTTTGAATGTTGCAGTATCTCTAACTGATGGACTCCTTGACCAAGTTGGCTGATTAAAGTAAGGAGAAAAGTCAAATCAAATAGCTTTTTCGAAATGAACGGGTAGGTTTGTGGGCAAATAAACAACGAATGCTCTCAACAGGAAAAGGAAAAGGAGAATGCAGGATAATGTAAAGATTTACCAGTAATTTTTCCATTGGCTTCTAAGGGCGGCTGCCAGCTGACAATGACTGCTCGGGGCTTCCCCTCCCGTGTGATGACTGTCAAATCCTTGGGCGCAGAGGTTGGAGCTGAAAAGAAGGAAAATAATTGAAAACAGAAGTTACACACCGATCCTTGGATTCCTCATAGACTGTACCGGGAATAAACTACTCCGAAGGCATTTACCACTTTCTTAGATCCTTTCAAATGCAGCAGCCTTAGATGCATTTCAGATATGGAATGTATGATTTGTCTAGAAGAGAATTATAATAATGGCCATTGTACAAAACACTAAGTGGTAATACGTAAGGCTTTGTTGAATAGCACTTATCCTCCTACAGTTAGTATTGGTCCTTATACCTTAATAAGCACTGTGGTATTCAAGTGTATCTTTGTGAGCCCAATACATTTAATAACAGCAGTAATATTGTGGCTTCTCCATTAAGAACATCGTTATGTACCTACAAATATAAAACCAAATGCAGCTGTGGATGTTTACCAAATATATGCTTGAGTTTGGACATTTAGACATTTTAGACTGCAGAACAAATTCTTAATATTTGTGTACTCTCTATATAGGGCCAGGTGGCTGGATTGCTGAGTTGATGTGTGACTCAGACTCAGCATTTGCTCTGCATTCCGCTGCCCACGAGGTCTGACACAGAGTCTCAGGTATTTTAAGATGGTATCTTAAGACCGATGAGGAAGAGAGGAAAAAAGGCAATTAAAACAAGACAAAACAACAACAAGAACAAAACAAGTGAGGGGTATTATCTTGGTACTGAGCTCTCTGCTCATTTATTTGCTGTGACACACACTGTCGATAACTAAGAGTTTATGTGTAACACAGCCTGGAGAACAGAGCATACGGGCATCACATCATATGTGTCCTGCCCATATTTCCACTATCAACTTATCTGCATGTCTGAAGCGCTGCTCCAAAGCCATTTTATGAAGCATTGCTGGTAAATTTAGTTGGGTTAAGGTGAGCTAAAGCAGCCCAGTCTAAAGCAAACAGATGCCAATCTTAGAAGGAGAAACCTGCAGTAATCCAAAGGAACTGAGGAGAAGGGAACAGCCAGCCACATCACAGGCCACCTGCACAGATCTCTCCTGATGTCTGCACCTCTTGAACCTTCCAGAAGGAGACACCCAAGCAACCAAGAAATGCACACCAGGAAAAGGAGGAGGTGCGGGATCACCAGCTGATGCTTTTGGAAGCAGATAGGTCTTGCCATAGCAATCTATGGATGCCATGTGCTGGAACAGGATGTCTGGTCTCATACACTGGAGACAGCACCCAACACCCAACTTCAGCCCTGTCATCCTGCCTGCTGTCAGCCAAATGCATCTTTCTCAGCCTGA
>JAUBOD010000963.1:26994-52228 GCA_032353885.1 Nothura maculosa
CTAAGAAGATTATTTTTCGTTTTTGCTTCTGGTTGATTAAATCGGAGTAAACAAATCAGACTAGCTCATTACAGGTCTTCCCCAGACTAGCCAATTAAAGATGATAGCAAAAGAGAGGGCAGCCCAGTCTTGTTACTCTCAATTCTCTGAACTAATAAAGTTTGAGAGCCGAGTTTTGTGTGAGCATCCCGTGACCTCCGTGCTTTTCTGCACAATACAAGCTAATCCCATTCACACTCTTCCTCTTTTCTGGCTTATCTGAAATCATCCCTGGTGAATCCCTCTGCTGTGACAATATTGCAGCTGCCCTGCAAGGTCCCACCGTGACTCGCTTTTGAGGACAACAGGCAAAAAATGTGCAATTGACTGTAAGCAACATATCACAATGCTGCTTTTTAGATGGAGCTTTGATTTCGCTCCAAGAGTTATTTTCATAGCTGTGACCTGTGACTCACTGCGCTTCACTGCTCCATATTCCTCATATTGTAGGGTAAGAAGATCTGTCCCCAAATAAGCATCATATCAAGCTACAGCACTCAGAACACTACACTGTGTTGTTCTGCAGTCCTTAATTAGAGCAGAATTTATTACACCTGTTAACAAATCACAAGTATATGCTGCATAAGCATTCAAAATGAATTCAAAGAAGTCTAACACTGCTGTTCATCATGTAAGGATCTGCAGCTAGGAGAAGAACGGTAACAAGTCTAAGACCAAGGGAAGAGCATTCACTCTTTGCAAGGATGCACAATTATTTATTTCAATGCTATTTGGTGGGTCAATACCTGAAGCAAAAACACAGCTCGAGTGCCTCCCCTCGGCCCACATCAGTGCAGATCAGGAGCAATGCAAGAGCAATGGAGAGCTGTGGTGGCCCATGGTCAATGCGAGCACTGAGCTGAGCGCCAGCAAACCCGTGCAGGCAGCAGAAGGGCAAGGGCGACAGCTGAGAAATTGCGTTGGGAAAAGGGACCGAAGGCAGCACCTTTTCACTCTCACTTCCAAAAATTACATGAGAATGAGCTAGGAATTAGAGTCTGAGAGGCAGATGTGAAAGTATTTTGAAGCTGACGAGGCGGACAGTCATCTTGTGGGGTTTGGAAAGGCTCAGACACTTACTGCAAGCTCCCAGCTGGGGAGACACAGTGCTCGGTAGGGCACCATCTCTTCCACAGCCCTAATAAAAAGGAGTTGCATGAGCTTGATGTTGTCAGAACAGAGATCAGGCAAAAATGGGCAAGCCACTTGCAGCAGAAAGCTATATACAGAGCAAGCAAGTGAGTATGGACCAATATAACCCAACAGGCAAGAGAAGATAACCCTAATGATATGGCATGGCAGAAGGACATGCTCACTCTGGGGCAGGTGGATTTTATACGATGCATCAAAAAAGTTGGCAAGAGTGCGCAAGAGAGGGTTTATTTTTCAAAAATAATCCTAGAAAACAGCCTGAACTCCTGCTTGTTCTCCTTCTATCACCACAGCTTATTGCTGCACCCTACCTGGTTTACTGGTGCTTTTATTAACATTATGACTTGGAAAAAAAAACCTCATATATAGAAAGACGTAGTATACCCTGCTGCTGTTATACATAATCAAATTCAGAAGTTTTCCAATAAACTAACCTCAATTTGGGCTGTAGAGGATTATTTAAAATGGGCTGAATGTCCATACGGTCTGGTTGGTATGGAACTTGCTATGCCATCCTATACATGTTACACTGCTGTATTGCCACATTCACAATGACCTAATTCAAATCTAATTGGTAAAAATTAGAGCTCCCAACTGCCAATAGTTGGCATGTTCAATGGAAACATGACATTCGCATGAAACCAAACACACAAGGTGGTACCAAGCAGTAGTTACCTAGGCTACTCTCCCCTCATCTAAGTAACTGGATTGACATGGGAATTTCAGCAGAGGGAAGTTCCTAAAAGCAAATTTAGAGTCTTTGCAAACAAAAAGAAGAACATGCAAAATTGCTCAACAATTCACGAAGTGTTGAAATTTCACCTTGTATTTCGCACTCGTGGAATAGCTGGTTCTCCACCGGACGGTGTAAAAGCGAACCTCGGTAGTCTTTTGGTTCTTTGGGACAGAGTTGTCTGCCCAGATGACCCTCACCGCGTCATGGGTAAGTGCAACAGCCTGGACACCTACTGGTGGGAGCATGGGGGTGGAGATATCTGGGACTGAGGTAGGGAAATCATCAAGCAAAGGATAAAAATCAACTTCTAATGGATCAATGGGGTCTGGATTCATACATCACCAAAAGAGCATTCCAAAGCAAATGAACAGGTAGTTAAACAGAAAGAAAAAGGAAACAAAACACAAGCAGCCACCAAGGGGCACACGTCACAATGGGTTAAATGCATGGCATTAATGAGGAGGAGGAACATGAGAAGAACAGAAAGAAAAGCATTAATGCAAAATGAAGACACATCAACATTTTAGTTACATTACTCTAACAAAACTAACCAGCACTACGTGCTCTTTTCCAACATTGTTCAGACACTCTTGGGTATGCTTTGGTTTTCTTCGCACAAGAGGAAGTCAGAATGCACAATTTCTCCTTAAAATGATTTATAATTTCTTAAAAAAGTAAAGCGCATGAATGATACATTATTAGAAACAGCTACAGAGCAGAGAGTGCGTCATCCTCAAACCTGATTTTCTAGACATAACACACACTCGTGTACGTAGGAGTGGCACTTTTCTCTTTCTCTGCAGCCTCCTTTGTTGTTTTAGACTCCTCAAATGAACGCATCACGCATCTGCCTAAACATTTGCTAGGCAAAACAGAACATAAAAATGTGAGTGCTCAAGTGAAGATCTTGCAGTTGTTGATTTCCTAGTGTTGTCATGATAACTGTGTGCATCCACATGCAGACACGTGGATTATCTTTCTCATCTTCAAGCAGGCTTGCTCCTTGAGGAAGAAGCACAGTCCTTCCATCATGCCCCCATGATCAGGTAGCCTTTGGAGAGCAAGAGACTGAACACAATGCCAAATGGTCATGCACATGGCACACTGCTGAACTACACAATGCTGGTATAACAGACGGGGCAAGTTTGGTGGGTCTTAATACGCAAGTGGTATTACACTCAGGTCATTTCATTTCCATGATTCCAGTTCCAAGTGGCACACTGATGGATCTAGTTAACCAGGGCTGTCAGGACAACGGTGGCCTAGTCCTCCCATTTCTTTGTACTCTGACTTATGATGGCATGAGAGAAGAACCACATTTCTGGGCAGATTCAGAGCATGGTTTTGGCAGACTGTTCCTACACCAGCCAATTTAGTTAAGCACCTGAAGGTTAGGCTAAGCATAACCATGATCAAGTAGCTCAGTTTCCTTCAAGGGAACAGTATCTTGACTTCAGCTTCTTGACAGCATGTTGTCTTCTTTACCAGTGTGAGAAGGTGTCTACTTTTCACTGGGCTGCTGCCTGAGGTCATACGAACAAACACCTAAGCTTGGGTCTTTTTCTTGGAGCTGAGACCTTTTTCTGAAGGTTTGAGGCCTTTTGAGAAGACTTATAACCACCATTCCTGAGATTGGGGCTCTTCTGGAGGACCCTGCGCAAGGGAACCCTTCAACTCTCCTACTCTAACCAAGCAAGTCTCCACTTAAGAGTAATGATGTCATGAGTTGCAAAGGTTGGTGAATAGGAGGGTCCTCTGGAAGCACAGAATGACTCCATTATGGAATCATGGGATAAAAACTCTTTTTTAAAATAAATTTCAGTTTTTGCTTCCCTTTGCCAAGCTCTGGTTTAGGATATTTATCTCCTCCCGATTTGCATGCTGTTTGACTCTCATGCTTTTCCCACTCTGGGCTTTGCTATGGCTCTGCTTTAGAAGAATGAAGACCTCCCTTCTTCTCTTACTCCTGCAGTCCAGGGACTGCTGCCTAGGGACTTTACTCCCGCCAGGAGAACAGCAGTACAAGTCTGCTCAGAAAGCAGAGTGTGCTCAGCCCCACGTGTTTAATCACGGGGCTAAGCTGAGCAGTGGCAGCTCCAGCACCGTCACTCCTTGCTACTGTGGTTATGACTTCTAAACAAAAATGATGGATAGTGGCCGTTGCACAAATTACAACCTCACTCTGTTTTGTGTCTGAATGTACTGGAACTCACCAGAGACCTTCTCTTTCCGTCTAGGTACTTCTGTGATTAGTTGAGGTTTAACCCTCTGTGGACAACCTCAGCCCTGTGTTTTAAAAACACACTTACCGATTCCTTTTTTACCAATTATCCTAAATACAATTTCCCATGTCAGTGTGTAAAATAAAGCAAGAAGGGCCGATCTTTTTTCTTTTCCATGAACCACTGCGCTAAGCAACTAATCAAAGCCTAAAGCCTCTCCTCATTTCCTCGCTGACAGATGCTACAGTTTGCCTGCTCCATCTGCACGTCAAACTCCTGACACCCTTTGATCACTCACAATTCATGATTTCCTAACTCCTTATTTAGGACTTCAGGAGGCCACAGCCTTAGGAGTGAACACCAGGGGAGACGAGGTTGAAAACCGACAATGAGCCATCAGTTCAGCTGATTTCTTTGGCTGCTTTTTTCATCCAAGGCATTTCCACATGAAGCTTGAGCAGGAACACCGAAGGAAATCTCGGAAAAGTCCATGGTCCTGGTGCTGCAAAGACCAAATACCCTCTCTACATAAAGAGGGATGGGCAGCTGGATTTTTTTTCCCTGTCTGGTGAATTGTGAATTGATGGTGAATTCAATCTTCTCCTAGGTTGACTTACCAATTTCTTGATCTGAACTGAAACTCAGAATTGCCTGAGGAAGTTGGGAAGGGAAGCAGCCCCATACCCTGTGTTTGTGCAGAAAACTAGTGAGAGGAGTCAATGTGGATGGAGTTAAAGCTCTTGCTTTAGCACGTGCTGCAGCTCCTTTCTCCAGTCATTCCCATCCTGAAGATGGAAGGCCACTGTGCAGGAGATTATGAAAAGAGGCTAGTTTGAGCAAACAAATGGTTAGACTGAATCAATCAAGATAATTCCGCTTCTGAAACATGTCATTGCTGAAATGGGAGTGAAATGTCTATAATCCACTGGTGGCTGAAAATAGGTCCCTAAATACGTCCTCCATTTTCCGGAGAAGTTTCATTTGCCAGTATTTATGCATGGACATCTGTCGTTCAGAAACTGCAATCTCTTGACAAAAAATAGCTTTCTGGGTTTTTTGCTCTCTTCAGATATTTGTTTTGCTGGTATTGCCTGTTATGTAACTTCAGCTTAGACAATATTAGCACGCAACCGAGGGCCAAGGTACGGCCATGTGAACACTGGAGGGACACACACACACTGGTCGCACTGGTGGCTGTGGGTTCCTTCTGGAGGCGCTGGAGAAGGTGCTGGATCTTCTCATGGAGACACCTGCTCTTGGCACCGCAGTGGCAAAACCCAGGGCGAGCCCCAATCCCTTCTCCACACCCGAGCATCGTGTCCTTTAAATGCACACACAAAATCTGACCCCACCAGACGGCTGGGAAATATTTAAATACAATCAACCACGAAACAAAAGGTTTGTAAAAACCCCCATGGATCGAGAGGAAAATTCACCGCAGAAAGGTTTGATATGGCACATGGTACCGGTGTGCTCAGCAGCAACGACAGTCATAGTCTTTAGACAAGAAATAAAACCAACAGTTCTGAAACCAGTATGTCGCTGGCAATATTATCTCTAATGTGGTTTGTCACAGTTGCCCTTGATCATAATTAATCTCCTTTTTCTCTTCTTCTGACTTTCCAAGATTTCTTATGGGAATACTTCACAAAGACATACAAAGTAATTTATTTTTTTCCTTTTTTCCTCCCCTTTTGAAGCCACCGAGCTGCCCTTTGGTGCATTTATTCCTCCTGCTCCACCCAAGTGAGATGGTCAGTGATTCCTTTTGCTCTCAGTGACGCAGCTCCCATTGCAGGAAGCTCTGAACACACTGGGTGAAGCACAGGAAAAAATGTCACCAAATGATGGTGTCACTCCAGGGGAGGAAAAAAAAAAGAAACAAACCAACAAATTTAAACACTTTTTTTTCCCTCGGTTCTGCACATTTAGTCCTTCTTTTCCTATGGTCGCAACAGTGCATCTGTGTGAACCTGCTGCAGCTTCTCTTATCAATAGGTTCCTTCATCTCACCCAGCCCCTCTGAGTGCTCCCATTAACGTGCATGGTGAGAACTTGTTTTTGAAGGCACTCATTTTAATTGCAACTACTTCAGAAACAGAAGATATGGAAAATAATGACACCTGGGTGGCATTCACGTTAACAGCTGCTCTTCTAAGCTGCTCTCTGGCTATTTGCGTGGTCTGGGAGTCATGCTTCTCCCGAGCCAAGCCATCCCAACAAGCAAGCGTTTGGGAGCATCCCATTGCAGCCGCTGGGAAACAAAGGGAGAGCAGACACCAAGCCAGGGCATTTCATTCCTTCCAGCTGCATGGAATGCAGCAGACGAGGAACCTGATCTTCTCCTGCAGGGCCCTGGCTGGTTGCACAGCTCTTCTCTTCCTTCCCCCTTGCCTTGGCCAAGGGGTTTTGGCCAAGGTGGGCGCTGCGGGAGGATGCAGCAGCAGCGACACTCACCTGTCATGGAGCGCGTGGTGGCACTTTCGTACAGGGGGACGCCCTCGCCCGCGTTGTTGAAGGCCTTGAGGGAAATCACGTAGTGGGAGCTCGGCTCTGCAGGAGACAACAGGGCAAGACAAAGTGCACAGGGTTAGCGAGGGACGGGCCCGAGCGGCGCAGCGCTGCCCTGCAAAAATATACGGGCAAAACAAGCGGAGTTGGGCAAATATTTCTGCAAAATGAGCCACCATCCCTCATTTTTTGTTCTCTTTCCAAAATTTCCACTTACCTCTATTTTTGGCCTTCAAGAGATGACTTTTTAAACCAGCAGCACCTTTGTTCAGGTAAGAGAAGCGTGACCAGCTCCAGAAGCCTCCCGTGTCCCCAACACACACCAGTGCTGGCTGTTTTACCCCTCGTGCATTTCCAGCACGATGCCAGCGCTCCAAGAGTGACACAAGACACACTGCAAATGTCAACGATGCAGGTGACACAACCTCAATGCAGCAGAACCCTCTGGGGACACAGCCATGCATTGGCCATTCATGTGTCCTAGCTCATGGCAAGGCCACTCTAAATACCCCCTCCAATGCACCCAAAGCAGATCTTTAAATTTCTTTTTATTCTGCAGAAGCAAATCCCCACCGCACAAGGTGGGTGTTCACAGGCATGGTCACTGTGGGAGCTGCCGTCTCTCGTGCTTTGGGTGGAAATAAGGCACATTTGGGTGCAGGGAGGCAATTCATGGTTTAATGCTGCGAAAGATCGACCACACATTTACCCATTTCACCTCCAGTCGTGCCAAGAGAACTCGCAGTGATTAATACCATTACTGTAAGCCTGGAAAGAATGAATAAATTTAAAGCACTTGCTGTATGTTACTAATATCCTTCTCACTCACATATTTTATACTTAATTTTAGGTCCAGTAGAATTGGTGTCATATTTGTCCAATATTCAGGTGACTTCTGTGCTTAATTTCTCCAAAGAGCTAAACTTTAAAAAAATGCCAACGAATGACTGGTGCATTAATAACTCCCTACACTAAGTATTATACGGCCATTAATTCTGTCAGCATTCATTGTAATATCATGAGGGAATTATTTTGTATTCATAATGATACAGGATATATTTTCATATGATTTCCACTATCTATTACACTGCTACTTTTAATTTCTAATTTAAGTGCTGCAGCTCCTAGATCCCACATTAAGATTTCTTTATTGAGACCAAGGCATTGTTTAGCTGAGTATTTTAACGATGGCCCATTCCCCAGTTGCTGCACAAGAAAAGAAATTCACGGCACAAGTGTAGCCCGACTCCATCTCTCCCATAACTTCTTTCTTCTGTCAGATTCCCAATCATTGTGCCTTTCATCCATGCTGAAAGATGCCTTTGATGGAGTTATGCCAGGGGTTAACGTGGATAATTCTCCGTTGTATGTCCTGATAAAAACAGGGAATACTGAAGGATGGAGCTTTAGGACTCGGGACTTGTCAAGCATTTGTTGGCTGGCTGTTATTACAGCGGGCAAATTTCGCAGCATCTTGTTTTTCTTTTCCTCCATATGCAGGAACAGTTTAAAATAAATGCGCTCAGCATGTTGCTATGCGTTTTGTATTTCTGCACTAATGGATGGAAGCAGTGAACTTTAAGGGGCTATATTTAGAGTGCACATATGGGGCTGGCCAGTGCAATCCAGCTCCTCGCTCTGCACCTCTCTGCAAGCCAGGCGAACGGTTCCATTTGCTGTCCCTGCAGCACCCGCAGACACGGGCTCTCTTGAAGGACAGGTCCCCACGTGCTAAGAGGGGCATTAAAGCAAGGCAAGATGAATCAGCCTCCTACTGGGGGCTATTTCTGCCCTGACTGTGGCCACACCACAGACATCTGGACTTCATACCTAGTCAAAAACCACCGTGAATGCTCAATAATTAATAAGGAAAATGAGTGCCTTATTACCTATCTGCTCATGAAAAATGCATTTGCAAGAATGGCTAAATTTGTTAGCAAAAAATGTGGTATCTACAATGGGAAATTCAAAAGCGGATGCTATGCTATCAGCACATCCCTCATTGTACATGTGCCTATACAGCGCAATATATAGTGCACCAGATAATATAAATCACTCTGACATTTGATTAATGTTTATGACTGGAGAAAGTTGTATTTGTAAAATGCTCAGATATGGATGTGATCTGCAGCTTTCTGTTAAAAACATGAAAAAAATCAGGTGGTTCATTTGAGTTGCTGTTAACTGGAGCAACAAATAATTGCATTAGTCTCCTCTTAGATAAGGGGAAAAAGGCAATTTGCTGTGGTACAGCATTTGAACCCAGTATTAAGAATTGGATTTAGCCTAATACAACTAAAAGATGAAAAAGTATTAATATTATTGTATGACAAAGTGTAGCTTTTTAAACTGCATTATATATTAATACTATTGCTGGGGTCATTCCAGTGCTGTCCTTGGGAAAAAAGGAACTGCCTGGAGTGGGAGTTCAGACGAGGAAAGCTTTTAAGTGTAAACTCCTAATAACAGTGGCTAATATTTGCCTTTCTAGCAGAAAAACAATGAAGAAGGAAGGAAGAGATGGTGGCTTTACAAAAGGGAGCTCATGGTGCAGCTGCAAGAATTCAGAGGTCAATTCCGACGACTGTTGTTGATCCCAGTGAGGAAAGCAACTGTATTGCACTGGCATTCAAAGCTGCACTTGCTATTCTGCAGCCTTGCAGACTCCTAGCCAAGGAAATCTCCTCATGCCTTTGAAGAAACCAAAGGAGTCTGTCTTAATTAGAGCATGAGGCAGGAACCCATCGTGTCCATACTGGTGTGGAGCATCCTCTGGAAATAAAGTTGTGCTGTGAGGGTCAGTGAAAAAAAGAAGGAAAGAAGCCCGGGCTAAGCATGAACAAAATTAATTTCCTGCACTGACAGATGCTGCCCCTGGAAATAAATAATCAACAAATGGCAACTAGAAAAACTCATTCAAGATATCATGGTTATTTTCGTCTTTATGAGAAGGGTATAATTGTGACATCTCTATGGCCATTATGCATGGTCAAACACTGAGTTTTCACGTATAATTTAATTTTCTTTTCAACTAGAAATAAACACTTGACAACTGGACGTGAACTTCAACCCAAGGAACACTCAGAGCCTTAAACAACAGTGGCATAAAGAAGTTTCAGTGCTTTAGCTGATCCTCCACTTCAACTCCTTTATCTCCAAAATCAACATTTGCCCCCGAGCCCTCTGCTCGCTTCCCATTTGAATGACTGCCCATCACAAGGGACCTGCAGAGAGCCCTCGGCTCTACCTGGTGGCCTCTGAGGGGGAGATGGAGCCTCGTGGTCATTGTGAAGACCTCATTCACCCACAGTGACCACACGGAATGACCCGGTGGCCACCACATAGAAGTGGAAACGAGAGATATTTTGTCAAAATAGATGGAGTCTGACAGAGTCCTGCAGCCAAATGACACGGTGAGGGAAATTCCTATTAGTTATTAAACAAAAAAAGTCATCCGGAGGGTTGTCAAGCACTGGAGCAAGGCCCCAGCAAGGCTGTGAAATATCTATTTGGGAGGATGTTCAGCAGACAAGTGTGCAGGACACTGAGCATCCAGAGCTACCTTGGAAACTTCCAAGCGAAGGCTTGAACCAGATGGTTCCATGGGATCCGTTCCACCTAAACTAACTGATGCTGATACCTCCCAACACACACGGGATGCGGCAGGAGCCGTGAGCTGGTGGGAAGTTGTAAGCAATGGCACTGGGTCAATCCTCTCTACATTTGGCTCCACCAGAATCACACTGATTAGTGATGCAAAGGGTGCCAATATCAGTGGAGGATTTACCTGCAAGTAGAGTAGAAATATGGCTCCTTTCTAAGGCCTCTACACAACCCTCCACGGGGCAGAAAAGAAGACAAAATCCAAGCCAAAGTCAGTCAAAATTAGCTCAGAATACTACCAAAGAACAGCCCAAATTACCCCTGCCTGAGTCCATGGAAACACGATGCCCAGGAATCAATAGCACCAGCATCAGCTGCTAGACCTGGAAACATCAGCTTATTGCTGGGAAGAGGTAATCTATCAAGAGGAGAAATGTCAAATTGAAGCATAAACCCCCCAGACACGGGTTATCAAATCCTGGGAAATGAAGAGATTATGGAATTGAACACCATGGTCACGAGCAGAGCAGGTTTCCTAGGCTTAGCTCTGCAGTGGAGCACCAGAGGTAGGGTTGGGGCTGCCTGGATGGCCAGGACTAAGGGAAAGCTTCCCGGGGAATGAGAGCCTGCGTGTACCCATTGAGGAGCCCAAAGGACGTGTCCAACCAGGCTCCGCATATTCGGGAGGAATCTCTTCCTAGGGCGGCCGTAGGGATCAGGCCTTGGGGCAAAGAGCAGGGATTTACCAAGCTGCTGGACACACGTGTGCATTGCAGGCTCATCAGGAGACCATGCACATGGTGGGACACGTCCAAGCTACTCCATGTCCTGCTGGAGACGAGGACACCCACGGACTGACCTGGCCTCCTCTGTGCAGACACTTCCATAAGCGATGGACTGTCCACCAACAACCCCCAAAAGTGCCTGGACTCTGATTTTACACCCCAACGGCCATTCCAACACACCCAAAGGCCATTCGATTAAATTCCTTCACAAAGAAACTCTTAGAATGACATATTTTGGACAATCTCACACTCCCCCAGGGAGTACAGCTTAGAAGCAAGCTTTAAAATAATACAGGAAAACCAGACCGACCTTTCTTTAACATGCCTTGCAATCATATCGCCAGTTTCTAATGACAGTAGTTAATTTATCTCTAAAACATTCCATTAGAAGAGACTATCACAGTGATAGTCTCCAAACGAGTTCAGCTCTCCCGTATTTTCAGCTAGATAAAATCTTAAAATTTTACTCCTTCTAGACACTTGCTGCCTCAGCAGTGGCCGCACTTCAGTGGTGGATGAACAGATCATCTCTGCCATCTCCTTCCATAGAGCATATCCCATCATTTGGAATTTGTTTGAGAGGATTTACTACCCAAATGACCAAAATTGATAATAAGGACCTCACATATCACTTTCAGTAATACATGACAACTACCAGGAATGATCCCACCTCCATTACCACCGAAATTGCCCATATTTTCATCTACTGGTAAACTGAGCAATGCATAGTGAGAGAGAGGAGCAGTGCTGAGATAAGTTAGACTTGACAAGCGCTGCAAAGTTCACGTGCCCATTCTCCATGTTTATAAAGGGCAGGCCCAAGGATCTTTTTGGAGGAAGGGAAGCATGAAATTTAACTGTTTGGGAATTACTAAACATCAACCTAACTATTCAGACTCTCAATTTTGGAAATTTGGCACTTTTTTTTTTTTTGCACGCCAGAAAGTTCCATCCAGTGTTTAAATAAAGTCAGCTAGATAACAGGTATTTTAAGCACCAGGAATACCAGTACTTCCTGCAATCACTTGCTTCTGTTTAGCTCATTGTTGATTGCATCAAAATTTGAACTTTTGGGTCTGGGGTTATTGCCTGAAGTCCTCTTCAATGAAAAGGAAAAGAAAAAGAGAAAGAAAAAAAGAAAAAGAGAGAGAGAGAAAAGAAGAGAAGAAAAGCTTAGCTTTGAGAGTGAGACACTGAGCAGAGCAGAGGAAATCTGCATGCACACGTGCAATATGCCAGACCCTTCCTGGGGGATGATGGACAAGTCAGCAGCCTCCTGTGTTCTTCAGTCCCTACGACATTAATACTTTCTTTCCTCTCCTTTAGCCTCCTACCTGCAAGTTCTTTGAAGTGGTGACTTGATGCACATTCCTGCACAACCAAGCTCTGGTCTCGCTGGAACCTCTGGGCACTGCTGTAACCCAAGTAATAAAAATGCAGTAATATTCAACCTGCTTATCACAGCCCTTAATGTACATGGTCCTTGAGAACGGCAGTCCTGGTCACCAGCTCCACGAGGACACACAGGATGAAGGATTGCGGGGCTCCTCCGCATCAACGCCAAGACGTCCAGACGTCTCTGCTTTGGAGACAACTTACCACCAATCCTCAGGCTGCCGCTGGATGCATCCGACTTGCGAAACCCTGGGGAACGTGTTTAACGGAGCAAGGACAATCCACAACGAGCCCCTTAAGTGCTTTTATTTCAAGGCGGTTCAAGGGCCAAGCAGAGCGGCTGGAAGATGCCGTCTCCCCGCGCTGGAGCCGCTCCTGCATCCTGCAACGCTGCGGGGGGCCCGGCGACGGCTGCAGGCACCGGCTCCGATTGGCGCACGCTCGGAACGCGCCCGGACCCCTGCGGAGCCGTGAACCTTTGCAGCTCCCGTGGCGCGTGGCAAGCACAGGCAGCGAGGCCAGGCCACGGGGGCGGCACATACGGGGCAATCAATAAGAAATGAGGCGCCCCGGCCCCAGGCTGACATGGGAGTCGATGCCGTTAATGCGCCGGCGGGGTTAGCTGGAGTTTGGGCATGACGTCTGGAGGCGCGTGCACGAGAAGCAGTGATGGGAGCACACCGGAGCAAAGGGGTTGGTGCTTTTTTTTTTTGCAAAAGTAAGTCTTTCATTTCCTGCAATTTTGCTGCAATTAAGAATTAGCTAAACCGAGGGCTTCTGTGGCTGTTTTGATCTCCTTGGTGTCACCTTAGAGCAAATGGTAACACTGGAGAAGGCAGGACATGGTGTGGGATGTGCACTTTTCCCTGGGAACACAGGTTTGCAACAAATCCTCCTCTTTTTTTTTTCTGTTTTAATATTTCTATTGATGAATGAATTTAAAATATTTATTCTTCACCATTTGCATCACATGACAATTTGGGATTACGCATTGTCCTCCAGAGCTCTATTCTTTACCAACAAGGAACGAAATTCAGCTCTTTGGCCACATTTGTTGTCAACTGAGCCCCAAACTTTTGTCCAGGGAGCCTCTTTAACCACTACAAATGGGAAACCAAAATTTCAAATTAAAATGATGCAAAGTCAGCCATAGACACCAAACAGAAAGTGCTGTGCACAGATGCACGGGCTGGCTAAGATCCATTTGTATGGGGGGTATTAGCAGAACGCCCCTGCTGAAACCCCCGGGGTAGCTGATCGGGGGAGCTGTGCAAGACCCAGGCATGATGTGAACAGTGCAGGGGTCTCAAACCAATCCTTTGCTCACGAGTGATCTCTGCATGCTGGAAGCAAAAGAACATGAGGGACAAATGAAAGAAAAATACTGCATGAAATAGTTGGGGAAATGGCTGCATTCTTCTAACGACAGTTTTCAAAGGAAAGAAAGAAACGAAGAGTCCCCGGAGTGTTGAAGCGCCTTTACCTGTTCGTGTTGTGCCTTAATTTGATCTATGAGGCAAACAGTGAGATGCATAAAATTTAACATATTTTGTTTGATTTTCACTGCTGCAATTTGTATTGAAAATGCAAAAGGGGAGGAAAAAACCCAAGCAACATTAAAAAGCTTTTTTTGTTCCCTTTCATGTCTTTGTTATAATCCACAACTGTCATCTGCAAAGATTAAAGAAAATGAAGAACCTTCCTTCTCTCTCTCTCCCTTTCCAGTAAACCAAAATGGTTTTTTTTTCCTTTTTTTCCCTGATCCATGCACAAGGGTCAAATTTAATCTGAAATGCAGTTAAGAGGACGTAGAATTTAATGGCATCCTTTGCATTCCTGCTGGTATATTTGTTAGAATACAAATTCCAATCTAGGAGCTTTACCTTCATTTCCTCTCAGCTGTATCTGTCCATTTTCTATTTTTATTTTTCAGTTTTCTCTAAATCACGCAGGGATCTGCAGAGAGACGAACATCCCAACTAGAGCCCATCACTCGAGCAGCAGCGCGGGTGCTGATCAAACCTGCAAAGCCCCACACGTGTCTTGCTCTTCTCCTAGCAAAAAAGAACCTGACAGGCTTGCAAGAACCATGACAGCTTTACTTTGACCATGTGATTTAGCCGAGGGAAGGAAAGCTGCCAGATCTGCCAGCTCGGGGCTGCTTCCACCAGCCTGGGCCACCTTCTGTGCTTTGCAATAAATTCGTATGATTTATTTGTGTTAGCTCTAGTCCCGCTCATTGCACAGAAGCTGCTCCAATGCACGAGGTTTCCGTGTTGCAGCTCAGCAGTTTCAGATGGACCCAACTCCGGGGGGATAGGGAGGAACTTTTACAAGTCTTTGCTGTTCTTTGCTGCATGGTGAGCGCTTCTTGTTCATCGCTGGACCAGCAGGATCAAAGGCTCCAGCTTGGAGAGAGATGGGAAAATGGTACATCAAGGTGTGCGGTCCCAATCCACGGCTGGCAAGTGGTGCATGTGAATCCCTGCACGCGCCGAGATCAGTGCAGCTCCTTCTTGGGTTGCATCAAGGCAATTGTGCACTAAAAAAATTCTTAAAAATCACATCTTGCTCTCTGTGATGGTATGAGGAAGGATGAATTCCAAAGAATGAAGCCCACATTTCTATGAAATTCAATTTTTCTACTATAAAATAGCAGGGTTAGGTACTTCTAGGTACTCAGGACAGATTTCAGGGCGTTTTACAGATGAAACAGATCTAATAATGTTGTTAGCATACCGGGTTATGCTGTAATAATGTCACGATATTTCATTTCCCCAGAATGTGAGTTAAAAATACAGCCCTGTGACCTATGGAGAGCTTTGTGCAAACTACTGGGGCTGGTTCAGGTATTTTGGGTTTCATGTTTGCACAATCAGTAAAGGGAAATCTCCTCGGCCAGCCTCTTCCCTTTCCTTTCAACTGTATTCCTGGAGTAAATCGCCACGGTCAGGAGCCCGGTCAGCTCATTACTACCTTTGATGCCTTTTGAGTTGAATCGCTCCAGAAATCGCTACTCTTTATGCGTAAAAAGATCAGAATTGGCACCCGTGAAATTTCCAATACTGTTAAAACAACCATTAATCAGGTGATAACCTTGCCATTTATAATCATGAGCAAAGAATGAAAGAGGTGAGAAAGAAAAGAAAAAAAAGAAGAAATGAGGTTTTGCATTGGAAACGGGTCTCCTTGTTAGAATTATTCATTTGTGAATCAGTCAAGCACTGATTTCTCTGTCACAGAAAAGGTTGAATGGGAACGGCGGATGCTCACTCCTGAAATTTATGACACTGACATCAAATATCGCTCATACACTGCAGAAATAAAATACAACAAATTCTTCACTGACAAAGCTGCACTCTCACTATATTCTTATATCCTTCTGTGCCGGAGGAGAGCATCTCCCAGGCAATATGACCACTCAATCATGAGAAAATCACCCTATTTAATTCATTGTGGCATACAAGCGTTGTATTCAAGATGATCATCACACAGAATGAAGTTCTCAATCATAGTTATGAAAGAGTGAGTATTTTTCTTCACGTTTTACGGAGTGATTTATGCAGGAGCTGATGCGTCCTGCCCAGGCAACTGCTGCACCAGCAGCAGGTCCCAGCCAATCCAGTTATTAAGAAAGTTTGGGTTATAGATAGTGATGAAGGAAGTACCTGAGTTGCCTTGTGGAGGGCAATACTTCCACCACTGAGAGGGGAGGAATTAAACCATGTGAGTGAGCAGGGCTCCTTCTCCAACAGGACGTCCACATATGAAGGTCTTCCATTGCTTCCACCTACCAAGCACAGCTTTAAAAGTGGACAGGAACACAAAGGTGTGGGAAGCAGCTAATGGGACTTCCAGAGGGATTCTGGCTAACGTACATCTGAAACCAGCATTATAAAGGAAGAATTTTTAGCAAGGCAGTATGAGCAGACTGAAAGTGGCTCATGTCTGGACTTCCATAAAGAGCACTGGAAGGAGAACCTGGATGCAAAATGCAACTCGGATCATGGATATTCGCTGTGATCAACAGGAAGAAAAGAAGCACTGGAAGATGCAGATGTTAGATAGGCTGAACTGCTTCTGCTCTTGTTCCCTGCTTACTCGAACCCCAGTTCCCTGTTCCTTAACACACTGGGGCTGTCACTGGATTGTCACTGACTTCCTTTACAGCCGCTATAGGAATCAGCATGACAATACAAGGACAGACAATTACAGTTTTCCCAGACATTTCTCCCTTTGGCATATCCCATTGTGAACAAAAGCTGCCCAAATGCCAACGTGAGGAAGGACAGCCTTGCCTTGCTGGTGAGAGAGATCATTCCAGCAAGGCAGCTCAAAAAATCGGGAGCACTGGGGACATTTCAGCCTCAGCAAGCTGCAAAATCCCATTTTTTCAGCCCAGGGACTGAGCTAAACACACCCTCGGTGACCTCTCCACTGTCAAGGTCCAAGAAGACCAAGGCGAGCTGTGGAGCTGAGCAGCAGCAACCTGCAGGAGGCAGGAGGATCCAAAGGGAATGGTTTTGCAGAGGAGAGAAAAGGTCACTGAAGTTCATCCTTTAAGGAGCTATCACACTTTTTTGTGTGTGCATTAAGTTTAGGATAAGATGTAGCCCCTTCAGAGATAAGAAACCTTCCAACAGGTGGGAAGAGTCCATAAAAGATGTAGGAAATATTTTTCCCCTGTTGCTGCCGGTGAGCACCTTTTGATTCTTGAGTTTCTTCTCGAGAACAGTATTTTTATTAGGAAAGAACTTGGTCTCATCTTTTTGTACAATTTTCTTATAATGGCTTCTAATACAGCTCGTGAATAATGTAAGAAGCGTTCGCAACTGTTTTAATTTTTTAAAAGCATTCTCTGGGCCCTTGGCGACATCCCTCTGGGGCTCATTTTCTGTGGATATTTAAATGATGGAATTTCATTAGTGCAATTATTCATGGAAATTGATTTTCAAAGAGTACATGGGAACGTTCACAGGCACTGAATCTGAGCTGTGCACAGGTCAGGACTTGTAAGCAAAGTGCTTGTATCCTTAGCCAATTAGGGATCTCATGCATGCGACTTATCTGGACAATTACAATTATGCTGCACTGCTCACATTCCGAATATCTGCAATCAAACCATGAAATATGCAGCGAAAATATACTTGCCATTTTAATATATTTGAATAATTAATAACTTCCATAAAATTCTCAGTCTGTTTGAGGATGCTCAGCAGGAGGAAAAAAATCGCTTTGGTGACTAAATTATTTATAACTAAATATTTGGTCAGCTCGGAACATTTCTTGACATTCACTAGATGTCCCAGAGTTAGTTCTCTCTGATTAGTGAAATATTTTCTCTGACTTGCTGGACTCCCTCCATATTTCTGCCTGACAGCACAGCCGAGAATATATGTATGTTTAATCCAAAGAAACAGCTTTATTAGCTGAAGCAGACAACCACCTTTCCACAAATGCCAATTACAGTTACCCTAGTCGAAGGCTTTTGCAAAATAGCTTTAAAGCTGCATAAAATATTATCAAATAGCCTGCCTGCGTCCTTTGAATAGCTGGGAGAGCTTTTTGCAGCTCTCTGCAAGTCCCTAAATCATTAAGGAGGTAACTGGACTTCAAGAAGCCATCTGACAAATTAACAGCAAAACCAGTTTATTCCAATCCATTTCTTAGTTTTTTTCTATGAAAACAGCAAATCGTGTCAGATGGCACAGTTTCATGGTGCTATGAAGTCCAATTACCCACGTAAGTGACCCTGGATATCAAAGAGCTTCAGCCCTATCTAGAGAGAGTCCAAGGCTTCTGACACCAAGGCATCGATACCGTGAGCAGAGCTGTGCATCCCCAGTGCACCAAGCTGATGAATCTTCCTGCCATGTCTGATCATTCCCACACTACTAGGCAGAAATTTTATTAAAAAATAAGAAAGCAGCTACTGAAATAAAAGAAGAAACAGAAAGCAAACCAATGAGCTTTCTGACTTTCCTGCAATTCCAGGGCTAGGGTGGTGGTGCATCAAACCAGCAGGATCCATGCCCACCATGCCCATGATGGAGCCCAGTGGCCATAGGGGCTGTGCAGGGATCCAAGCAGAGTCACCTCTCTCCTGGTACTGTTTTTTTCGGACATAAAGCAGGAATTTTGCAGCTACCATTAAACTCAAACACAATGGGAGCAAGTCCAGGGAATAAATTTGCACAACTGGGAGACAGCGTTGGGAAGATACGACTTGGTGAGAGCTACTGATCACCATCAGCACTCACCTGTCAGATTTGACATGTCAGAGAGCATTCAAAGTTCTGAGCGCAAAACCACAGGTTTAGTTAGAATTATGTTTTCCTGCAATGAGAGGCCAGTCTTACCTCCTCCCTGGCCTGTGTTGTCACTGCTATTATGTGAAACCTGGAAATGGGACAAGTGGTGATTACCACGGTTGTTCATCAAAGGAAAAGCATACAGCAGCACAGTATCTACTGTCACAGATCTTTTGCCAAAGATCACCGTTTTCTCAGAGCTAAGAGGCTGAAATCCACAGCAGATCTACATCTCCCAAAGAGTTTAAACAGTTTGAGTAAATTTAGCAACCTGGTTAGTTTTGACTTTAGAAGAACTAGGAAATGCACCATCAGTTCATCCAGCAAGCTTGAGGAAGCATCAGCGGTGTTAGAGGCTACTGAGAAACAAGTAGAAGGAGAGACTCTTGAGGCAACAGGTACAGCTTGGAGAAGACACCCAGCCTAGGCATCTCCACAGGTGCTGCTCGAGTGGGTATAACTTGCTGCAGGAATAAACACCACCACACAAAACACGATGCATACCTGGTACTGAAAAGGCCTCCACTGCATTTGTCCGTTGGGTACAAAGACCGGAGCAGGTGCAGTCTGAGCTTAACCTCGATATCAGCAACAGCTCAGCTGGTAGCAGTCCCAGGTTCAACATGGTTTAAGGCCACCACCAGGACATCGATCCCAACGGGGGCTGATACCTACCGCAACTTGGCTGTGTGCTCCCACAGCCCGAGCCCGCGACGTGCAAATAGCCTCCTCCAACAGCTTGGAGAGGAGGCACTAGATTGCCTCCTACAAACCAACGGAGTCCCTGATGGATCTCTTGATGCTACCACCAGCTGAAGCACTTACTCACCCAGATTTTCGATGGAGTAGTAGCGCTGCTTGCTGTCCACGCGCACCGTCTCAGCGTAGGGGCTGCCTACGCCGTAGCCGATGATGTAGCCGCGCACCACGATGTTGGGGTTCAGCGGGGGGGTCCAACTCATCACGATGCTCGTGGTCAGCGGCCTGACATGCAGAGAGCTGGGCTGGTCAGGAACCTGGGATTCTGGGATGCAAAGAGACAAAAAGTACCGATTAATATTCTACTCATTCAACTTTGCTATTTATAAGGTTTCAGTTAAGATTGAAACACTTGTACAAAGAAACAACGAGGTGCCCCAGTTACATGCAGAGCTCACATGCAATTTATTTTCTGAGCTACGTTCTTCCCCTCTGAGAGCACTGACTTTCTTCTGCCAGGTTTACACAAAGTGTCTCCTAGTGCTCTCCACCTTTAGCACAGGAACACCAGAGAGCTGCAATTATACAGGAAAACAAAAGATGATTTTTCAAGGTTTGCTATAGACACCTTTTATCTTAAGAGATCTATGTGCAAGGTCAGTAGGATTCTGACAACTACGTGAGTTATCCTGGACTTGCAGATGAAGTATAATATTTAATGAAAAAGGTTCATTTTGTTAGAGATACACTGGGATCTTTCGGCAATAGCCTTTCTTTCCCAGCAAAACTGCAAGGAAATTTTAACTCCTGGCCATGCCTCTCTCAACTTAAGAATCTGCTTTAAATAATTCACAACACTGAGAAATATAATAACAGAATGAGACCTTTCATGTACAGGTACTCCCAGGTAAAATCCATTAAGTTCTAATTAATCACAGGAAAACTATTTGGTAGACTCTCTTCTATCAGCCTACTTCCACTTTACAGACAGATGAGGAAATGCCTTTTGTTGGGGTTTACTCAGTAACTACCATATCACAAGTCTCTTCAGTGGAGCCGCACAGTAGCTTGTCTTTTTGAGAGCAGAAAGAGACAAGTCACTATTTTTCCCCCAATGAAAAGACTTGCAATATAATAGATGAAAGCTTCCAGGGAAGGCAACAAGGTCAGGACGGAGGAGGGAGCAATAGTCCACAGTGATGTAAACTCCAACAAAAGACTCTGCGGTTGTGAAGCATTCCCACTGTAAACCTTGGAAAAGGCAATAAAAAGAGGAACTGGCACTTTGCAATGACTAAATACACTAAATACACGTCCTTGGTATTTTACATGCTTCCAGATGCATCTTTCCAAGCACAGCAGAGCGCTGGGAGATCCCGTGGGCTCCTCGGAGGCGCTGCCCAGCGCGGCACCAGCATGAAGCACCCAGTCAGTTTCGGAGTCCTTTGCATCCAGTGCTCCCAATTGTGCACCCTGAGTCTCATTTAGAGGCTGAGGAGCGTTGGGTGCAACGTGGCTCCTCACACACAGGAGCAGCCTGCACAGCACCCCCAGCTGCCACCTACCCCCGCGCTCCAGCTCGGCTTCCAGGCAGAACCCAAAGTTCCTGGAATAGCTACTGCTGAAACGTGCTGCTTTTAAAGCAAAACTGCCTAAGTGTTGCTCACAGAACGCAGAGATAAAGCAGTGATTTGCAGTCTTGAAACAAGGAGTTAGGCGACGTAGCAAGACTGAAATTCCTTGAACATCCTAAAAGGAGCAATTGTCAGGCTGCAAAATGATATCAGAATATTCCGAGGCCCTTCTGGCTTCACACGATAATTTTTACATCTCGCACAGCACAGATTTCAAATGCAGTACAAACACCTCCAGGCAGCTGTTGGATTACAACCATTGTATTCAAACAGTTCGTATTATTTATTGCACACAATTCAGACAAGCGAGTCATGCATTTCATCACCATTCCTCGATGCAAAAAAGCAAAGAGCAGTTTAACTTCTTGCTCCCTTCTTGTGAAACAGGCCTCCAAAACAAAGCTGGATGAACAATATTTTGAAATGTATTTTTCAAATGTTTGTCAAACGCTGGGTGGGTTCTTGGCCATTTGGGGAAGAAGCAGCATTCCTTGAGACAGGAGGGAGATGAGAAAACCCAGGAGATCCCAGATATTTCCGGCTCTTCTCAGCTTCCTGTTTTCTCCTTATTAAGTATTTTTGATTGCATTTTAATTAACTTTATTTTCCAGTAGTCTCTGGAAAAAATGTTTTTCTTACTCTGAAATAGCTCTGAATTTTTGTGCTGTGCATTTAGCATCCCAAAGCGCAAAGCCAGACTCACCTACTGCTATGCTGGGGACCCTGCCACCTCCCACCAAGACCCCAAGTGACAGCGTGGGTCACCCAGGGCCACTCCATGGTCAGGACCACTTATGGGTCCCCAATTCCACTGACAAGTGGGAAAAATTCTTCACATTTGGGTCACTTGAGCAATTTCCCCACTCACACAGGGGCACTGCACACAGTAAGGGCCATTTTCACTCATGCAATTTTGTTCTCGTATTTCCCGATCGCTTTTCAGTTTAAATTAGGAGGTGATGGCAGTCTAGCCTGCCACGCTCTTAAAGCACTAATTTAGAGCTGAAGTTAAACTATATCACTATTGAATACATCTTCCATCTGCTCCAGGCCGTAATCAGAAACCAAGGACCCTAAACCCATTTTCCTGCAGGAAGACACCTCCACCGACTCGATCAGCAATTCTCTTGCATCCTGGCTCAAGCTGTTTAAATGCAACCCTTTGGGGAAAAGCACTTTCTTTCTTTCTGTCTTTCTTTTTGAGGTTTGAAATAAATATTTAAAAACTTCCCAGCTGCCTGCAAAGGCACTCGCGCTTTCCAGGGAACCTTGCGGAAGCGGCTCTGTTTGGATTTCTAATCACTCGAACAAAACACGCTAATTAAAATGAATATCCATGGGGAGCGCAGTTCTCCGGGATGCTGTTTGTCTTCCTGTTGCTCATGACGAGCAGGCTCCCAGCAAAAGCAAGGGGAGCTGCATTATCCCTAATAGCGGAGCAGGAATTGCAGGCAGCAATCCAGGCAAGAGCACTTGTCCTGCTCCGCTAACACTTGCAGGGCTCTCTATAACTCCCAATGAGGAGCAGATTTCTCCCCAGGGCTTATCAGAGTAGCGTGTTGGCAAATACATATCTATTATGCAGTGTCGTGATGAGACTGCAGCTTTCTAACGATAACGATGTGATTCTCTGATTCCGTGATAATTCATTGCTATTGTAAATGCATGTAAATACAATATGCGAACAAAATCAAATGCCTGGGCTTTAATTTATTCCTGTGTGCCTAGTTCTCCTGCGTGTCTTCTGTGATTGCTCCATTAGCATCTTTGCGTGAATCCACGTTGTTGGGAACAAACCCTTCAAAGGCCCGTGCACGGCGTAGGCAATGCAAACAGAAGCGACGTGTAGCAACACGCTCCTCGCCGAGGTGCTCCCAACCTGCATCCTGCTCCTGACAGTGACGAGGCAGCTGCTCGCTCCTTCCCCACATCATTTCTGAGGCTGCTGTCTATCCCATTTGTCACTGCAAAGATAACATCGTGCAGCACGGCACCTTGCCATCAGCCACTGTGGTTGCAATGCTAAAGCTGTCGTCTTTCATTTCAAACACCCATGGGAAACTACCTGTATTGGTTGAATTATTTTGCATGACACGTAATACGAGCAGTCACGGCTGCTCTAGTGAAAAATGCATTTGGATGTAACGGAAGGGACATGAAATGGGCAGGAATTTGTTGCGAGGGATACTTCTGAGATCATAAGGCAACTCCTTCAGCCAAAAGAAGCCAACATCAAGCCCTGTGGCGCATTTAAACTAATTATTTATTTATTCTTTCATCCAGCTTGCCTTTGATCCTTTCTAGGTGCCTCATTTTGTTTTAGAAATTATAGCCATTTTCATCAGTGTTCTCTTATTTTCTATTCATCTCCTTCCTACTACAGCCTTGCTTCTCATCAGTTGTATACAGCCCTGCCATGACTTCCATCTGCCACGTTCTTTGTTCCATTTTATTTGTACTCTAGTTAATTCTTTTTTGGTGGACTTTTTCATTACTCTCTTCCATTCTTCCTCAGATATCTCAGCCATTTTATCTAACCCTTTCATTTCAGTGTGTTTTTTCCCTCTCCCTTTTGTGTCAGCATCTGCGCAGGTTTACAAAGCCCACGGTTTCCTGGTACCTGAATCCCATCATCTTTTACTGATTATTCAGCTTTGTTGCCAACCTAAATTTCTAACATCTGCCAAAAAAAAAAAAATAGCTAGAAAATGGCGGTTGAGATGTTTGGGTATTTATTTAGTGCATTGCTAGGATTGCTGGTATTATTTCACTGTTTCTTCAATTGATTATGATTTGTGAAGTTACAGGTTCACATCATGGGATTATTTCATGCAGTCATGACACTTGGGAACTAGATTCTGGCCATGAATTATTAGAGCAGAAGGTCCAGCGCCCTGGTCCTGGTGATAATGGGGAAACCCAGCAGAAGGCAGGAGGGATTCGGAGGTGTCAGCAAACCCCTCCTGGATGGTTAGTGCCAAGGTGAGACTGCTGCTTAGCTTAGCAATTGCAACTGAGGCTGCAAAGAGGAGTGAGACTAAAAATAAGGAATCCTGAAAGCTTTTGAACAGATAAAAAGGAAACTAATAATAAAAAAGGAAGCTTTTTGCTCTTTCTCTTCACCTGTGCAGAAAGCCAAGCAACCTGGGACCACAAAACACTTTCTCCCAGCAGCTGACAGCAGCCACTATTATCCTTATCCCGGGAATCTCACCCTTGGGCCTGACAGCACGTGGCCCAACAGTGTGGGGATGATGGCAGTGACACCTGCCAGCTCTGTGCTGGAAGGCGCGGGGCGATAATAGCTTTGAGAGAGAGGCATTTACCATCGAGGTCGTTCTCCGGCGTCTCTGCTGTGTGCCAGTCCGAGGAGGGGCCGGTCCCGTTCACGGTCATGGCAGCCACCTGGAAACTGTACTGGCTTCCTTTGTCAAGCCCTAATGACAAATAAATAAATAGGATCATATAGAGAGAAGAATTAAAAAAGCCTCCCAGGACAGGCACTACGTGAGCAGCTGCAGAACTGTTGGCTTTCCAGGGCTCTAAGAAAACATGAAATCCTGCCAACATTACAGGGCGAGCACAAATTCAGAAACAGACACTTTCCTTTCCTTTAGTAACCAAAAAACCATTGCTGTGGCATTCCTGAAGACAGAATTCCTCAGTCTTCAAGTCAGGAATATACATTTATCTTCTTACTTAGCCTATACTGATCACGAAGCACAGGGGAAAGAAAAAACAGCACTCTACAAACCCTGGAGTTTGCAACGCTCTCTGCAGAGCAACGTTTACAATTAGGAACATTTAGCTGCTGTAGAAGCCTCCTGTAAAACTGCCAGCTGCCAGTTACAACCCTCCCTGCATCCTGAACTCCGCTGCTGCTGCAGATGCTCCTAGTGTGGGGTGAGGCACCTGCCTGCCAAGGAGAGGATGCAACAGTGCCGACACGTTCATATTTCAAAGGGCCATTTGCAGCATCTCCCCACAGAAACCACTTCTCGTTCTGCAGCTATTAGTTAACTCCCGTGCATGCTGATGTCTCTGGTAACAGGGACCATTGGTCTGGGTAATGCTGTGAAGTCCAGAGTTCTGTATTTCATGACCTCCTCATGCAAGAAGTCTTGATTTTCATTAATTAAGAAATATT
>JAUBOD010000963.1:357832-368860 GCA_032353885.1 Nothura maculosa
CCCGCTTGCAACAGCCACCCAGCACCAGCTAGAATGCAGCAAATGAGTATAGAGCAACACTCACTAAAATCAAAAGCTGATAGCTGGGGCCACCGCCACTCCCAAGAAATGCAATTTAACATTTAATCCGTCGCATCATCTTACTTTAATTCGTTAGGGGTCTGCACTGCTGCCTGGCAGCTAAATCAAACCTCGTTCTGCTCCACAGTCGATACTGCTGCTATCCAAACTCCAGCGCTCGCTGCTACTTTCTGATAATGCTTTTGATGAGCTGGGATAGGGATAAAAGGCTGGTTCCACAACCTGGAAAACGACAGCTCTGCAGGAACATCTTGGACGCCTCTTGGTCCAGATTAAGAGCCCTGTTATGTGCACAGAGTCGCTAACAACAAGGAAATGGCATCAGTGTTGGAGCCGCAGGTCATGGACAAACCCATGGAAGATACAGGGGATCTACAATGTGCTTGGGGATGGTCCGGTTATCTGGTGGTCACGATGCTCCAGCCACCCATGTTGGAGCTTGGCACAAGGCAGCAGCTCCTGGGACACAGGCCGGGCCCTGCTTGGTGTCCATGGTATGGGAAGCTGCTGGAGAAGGGGAGCTCCAAGGGCAGCCGGACGGCTGCTGGAGCAGCAGCGCCCCGGCCTGCCTGCCCTCCACCAAAAACATGGGGAGGGAGCAGGAAATGCTCCTCACTAGTGACCAAAATCAGACATGCAGCTCCTGCCACGTGTGCATGCCTGTATAGACACACACATATTTACACAGATATATACACACACACACACACACACACACACACACACACACACACACCCCAAGAGAAAAGCTGTACATTGATGCCTGGAGCAAAACTTCATGCTTGTGGGCATATGCATACATGGGCCTAGAAGCAAGGAGCAGAGGAAAACTGCTGACTGAAAAACTTCTTGAATGAAAAGGAAAAAAAAAAAGACCACAGAGTTTACACAAATTCCCTTAAAAAGAAAAATATCAGAAAACTAGATTATTTTAACAGATCTTCCACAAAATGAATCCTAATCACAGCCAAGTTACCTGGCCCTGCCTTGGGAGCAATACAACAAATACAAGAATATTTATGGGGCTTCCTTCACCATGCACAAGCCTCCCTATAATCACTGGCAATAAAGAGACCTCATGCAAGCAGCACCATTTGGCTCCACATTTTGCAGCCCCGGGGTACGGGCACTGTATCAGGAGAGGAGAATCCTGCCCTTACCTGCAGTGCTGCCAGCGCTCGGTGCTTTGGAGAGCTGAGGGCATCCCAGGAAATGACGGCTTCCAAATTTAAGGAGAATAGATGCATCTGTGCACACAGCGCCGAGAAGCTCCTCTCCAGGGAAGGAAGGAGCCCGAGGAGCCACACAGTAGGAAAGTACTAAAACCCATTCACATCACACAAGAAAATACCAGGGCCCAACGGGAGGCCTCAACATATTGCAAGCAATAACTCCTTCCCCACAACAATTTTGCAGCTCTCTGTTTGCCAGTTGAATTAAGCATTAATGAAAAATAGAACAATTTGTTTTCAGATTCTACAGGTTTCCAGTAATAAAGATTACTAATGTTTCATTTTGGGGCACTGGTTAGCTAATTTAAACTTTTTTTTCCCCATTACGCAAACAATTCATTTAATTTGAAGAGGCCAGGTTCCTCCTAATTGTATTAGTGCTTGGCCCTTTTCCAGCTTGTCTTAATCAAAATGCTCATTATTTTTGCCTGGCTGTTGAGGCTAATCTAGCTATTATATGGATAGTAAATTAGAAGCAGAAGGGGGAAAATCAGGGCCTACCAAACAGCTGCAGTGGTGCAAGCTCCACTCCAAGACACCGTGTGCCACGATCCGGACGGCAGCATCCACGCTGCTCCAGGGAGCTGCTGTCCAGGGAGAGCGACCCTTCCTGCTGCATGCAAGGAAGTGGAGAGCTTTGCTTTCCAGGGGGGAAAAAACAGTGTTTGGCTTGCCCCTTCTTGTTGGGGATAAAGAAAGGTCCTGCACGAAGGACAAGTTAAGGGGGCAAATGGCACACAGCAAAGTTCGAGTGTCCCAGCAGTGATAGATTCCGTGTTCTTTAGGGAGATGCAAGGAAAGATGCCCCCTCCCCAGCTGCTGACCCCACCAGCCCCTGCTCCTCTGCCCCATGTCCCTGTGACAGCTGCCTGTAAATCCAGAGGCAATTAGAGCCCAAAGAGCACCTAGACACTCACCCAATGAAAACAAGGACAGGTTACACCCAGGGATTTAACAGCAACCTTTGGAAGGTGACAGATCTTGCTAACAAGTCAAGGGAAGACATTGGAGATAACTATTCTCCACGTTGAAATAAAAATAAAAAATGCAATGGGGACCTTAAGCAGCTGAACATCAGAGACTTATTCCCGTGACACGGCGCCTTGCAGACGGGAGAAGCACCTGACATCACAACCTTCAAGGTTTTGCCTTTCACACAGCCTAGAAACGCAGGCAGCGGCCGCTCTAGGAATGAGCGCAGATTCCTAACGACAATACAGTCATCAGAGGCTCACTGTAAAATCAGCCCTACGTATGAACTGGGGAGCTCCCCTCTGTCAAGCTAATAATTTCATTGATGCCGCAATGATTAAATCAGGGGTATTGTTATTAAAATGGGAAGAAAATCCCACACCATGCAGACCGGGGAGCCTTTTGTGGGGCAGCACGGGAATTCCGAGGGCTGTTTCCCAGGGGCATTAGCAAGGTGCAGGAGGCAGCGGAGGCTGCTGGAGCCGGCAGGGAGCGCAGTCCGGAGCGGGCATCAGCTCCGCACAAACATCCCAGGCCAGGGCGGCCGCTGCCGAACAGGAGCCGCATTCGCTGTCACGAGAAGGTCAAATACAACGGAATGGGTGAAATCAGAGCACAAAGGGTACTGAACAAATCAACAATGATGAAGAAATCTAGAAGACAAAACCCTTGGGGAAAGCACAGGGGAAGATAGTTTATCCCAAGAAAAGGAAACCTACGGAAACATAATAACCTTCCAAGTACGGAAAATGCTGATGCAAAGAAAGAGGGGACAAACCTGTTTTGCCTGTGCTCTGCAGACACTCTGTGAAGCAACAGGCTTAAGTTACAGACTTAGAGATGGAAGATTTAGATGACATCAGGAAAAAACTTTTCAACTGCAAGGACAGTTAAGGATAGAGATCTCCTCAGTCCTCTGGAATTTCCCTTTGTTCAGGACTTTTCAGGATGCCTGCTTATCAGAGTCCTAGTGAACACAACTTAAAAGCACTTTCCTTTCCCCAGGTAGGACAAAGCCACCTCCAGGACATGCTTGGCTAACCTGTCCTCGCAATAACCCCAGCAGCTCCCACAACCCCACGGCGTAGACACTGCGCTGTTTTTATTTAGAAAAGGTAGAATTGCAGCCCCACTTCAGATCTCACTAAGAGATTACAGATGACACTCTGGTAGTGCTTGGTTTGCACCACTGAATTACTGCAGAAATGGGAATCATTCGCTGTGCAATTGCAGAGAGGCAACAGGGAGCAGAGCGCTGGCCGTGCCTCCAAGCACAGAGCAATGGGAAACTCTCACAACTCACAGCATCTTTCAGAGTCCAGGTATTCCTGGGAGCCAAGCACTAAGCTGCACTATGAGCTACTTAGCACCCCTTGTCCTCAGGCTGCCAGCCCTACCTTGGCTTGTGTGGAGACCATTTCTAAGAACAGACACCTGTCATTTTCCATGGATAGCTGTGCATATTCCAGCTCCAAATGCTCGGCAGAATCACCCTCCTGCACAGCTCTTTTGCATGGGAAAACCCTTCTCTGCAGTGCAAAGACTCATCTCCCATTCAGCCTACATTTATGGCCTGAATTTAGTCCTCTTCGGGCAACAGGGCAGTGTTTATCTTCGGCACATCCTTGAGCAGGAGCCAGGGCACGGAACGCATCGTGGCTCTATGCTCATCCCATCCATCCCACTCCTGCCCTCCCTGGGCGCAAGGTTTTCAGATCACACCTCACCTTGACTGGCTTTGAAAGCTCTTGGGACAGGGATGGACAAGGCTCCTCCTTGCCCAACTTGGCGCACTCCTAGCAAACAAGTCGTTATTTGCTAATGCATAGAGAAAAGGGGATGAAGGGTTTCAAATTAATCATAATTTACTGAGAAGTATTTCAAATACAAAGCAAAACAAACCCAAAGGAGTAGTAGTTACATGCGTATTTTAAATGAATCAGGTGTTGAAGTTATTAGCTTACTGCCATAAACCTCTGGTAAAGCAGTGTTACCATTTTGCAGTACTTCTGTAAGAGTCAACGGATTGCTGGGACAAACTTTTTGGACAATAAAAGCACCTCTCTGCAAGGCTCACATGCAATCTGTTTTCTCAAGAGGTTCAGAGCAGCACATGGACCTTACCTGGGTACCGAGCTCTGCCTACCGGGCTGCTCTTCCTTCCCTCCTTGCACTATTTCTCGGTATGGTCTCAGTTAAAGAACAGTTTCTTGCTTCAGTTTGGCTTGGCTGCTCCTTCCCCCACCTAGTTCAGGTGTATAGAGGCTCAAGCTCCCAGCACATCCCCCCCACGCTTTCTGCCCTCTTCTCCCCCTGCAAGGGTTACCTTACAAGGCACAGAACTGTCCCCCGCAACACTGACACTGCTCCAATTCTCTGCAGCAAGAGACCAAAGACCAAGAAGTTACAGAAACGAGAGGCAGAGAAGCTCATTTTTTCCAAGGCAGCTTCCTACCAGTTCCAAAGATCTCCCTCTAGAATTTTACCCAACGCAGCTCGAAAATAAAGCACCGACAGGAGGTTATTCAGCTGTTTCCAGACTAGCAGACATGGGAAATGCTTGGATGTGTTTAATGTGCGCTCACAGCAGCTCTGTGCTCTGCAGGGGGGCAAACCAGGGCAAGCGACTCCGAATCCGCTGTGTCCAGGGAAAAACAAGTGGGGACCCAGGCAGCAAATGTCCTGCTCTGGCCCAATGCACCCATGCACAGAAGCACAGGCAGTGGCAAGGAAGTTGGATATTTTTTTTATTCTATTTCCTAATGTTCAATTCTCTCCTGCCCCTTCCCGGCGCCCAGACAGGGATTTGGGCTGTGCTGCAGTTGAAGCCATTAGCGCCGCACGCCGGGAGCTGCTGATGGGCCCCTGCTGGCAGCCGCACCTCTGCGCTCCAGGCCATTAACGTGCCCAACACCCCGGCTAATCTCCTCTTCTAAGGAAGGAAAGAGAGAAAAAACAGCAGCAAAAATCAAATCCTCATTTCCTTCCACTTACAGCTCTTTGCTTTTGAGACCTCTGACCAAACGCTGAATTTACATCCTCAGTGTGTCCACAGGCTGCCGGAGCGTTAAGGCCAGCTATTCTTGGGCGTATTTAGCCAGTATTGCCCAACTCAAGCTCCTGCATGTTGAGTTTCATGCTCCAAGCCTCTTTGCTCAGTACACTCGTCCCATATAGACCTCACAAACATGACTTGTGCCTGGACAACTTCCACTCAGCAAGCCCTCTGCCCCAGCAACTGGCCATTTCAACTAGGCATCCAGATGGTGGTAACTGCACTAAGGACATCTGCCTGTTGCATTTGGGTGAGATTTTGGTAAGATCAAGGCTGACAACAGGTTCCTAGCTCTGCAGTCAACTGCATTCCCTTCGATTCTAACACATGTAATGCAATTTTTCAGTACTTTGTTTCACCAAATTCAGAAGCCAAAAAGCCATTTCACTCACTTTCTCATTCCTCTATTTCTGAAGTTTATGATTATTTTCACCCAAATGCAACTCCTCTGGTAACGTGGAATTCATTCTGACTTACATTCCCATCAACAGGAACAGAACCACATCCCATGTTTCCCTAGAACCCATGTAAGGAACAAGAAAGAAATAACCCAGTTTAATGTTCCAACGACAAGCACCACAAAATAAAAAAGTCTAAATAGAACAGCAAAAGCCATTTAACTTGATAATTACACCCTGTGTTTCCATTTTTCCATTCCCACCTCAATCTCCAAAATCGAATAGTGCAACCACTGTTAATTAAACATATCTTTAACAGTGAACATGCCAAATCAGCCACTTTGCACATAGCAGGGCACAAACTCTGCTCTTCACACACAGCAAATTGTGCCACCAACCAGGAGCACTAGGACGGCAATGTCAGCTAGTCAATCCCTTACTCGGGCGGATGGGAGAGCAGGAAGGAGCTCCTCCTGCAACCAAGGGACCTCTGCCCGCCCTAAACGCTGTTTTAAACCGATGTCTGCACAAGAAGAGGGGAGGAGAAGCCAGGGAAATATGAAAGGATTGTGCAAAGGGGCTGATGTGGGGCTCTATGCAGAGACACGGGAAGGAGCCATCTCCCCCAGCGCGGCTCTGAAGCCTCCCGGCCTGGACAGCAAGGAGCACAGCAAGGAGCACGGCAGCATCCTCCTGCTGGGGAAAAAGGAATTCCTCACCCAATCCTCGGCGTGAACATCGCCCGGCTATGGGATAACACGTGCTAAGTCTTGTGCCAGCATCACCTAATGCTGCTCTCAGAAGTCAAAGGGAACTCTTTTGACATACGACTTCCACAGGAGAAGAATGCAACCTCTAATGTGTGTGTTATATATATAAATATATATATTTATTCAGTCTCACATATTGTGGAAACTCAGAGGACCTGGAAATTCAACCTGTGAATGAACTTGCACTTCTTCCTTGTATCTCCCCAACAGAAACTCCTGTTTTTATGCATTTTCAGTCTTTATGGAAGAAAATCAGCCTGGACAGGTCTGGCTGGGGAGAGGCAATTTGCACAGGAGCAGCATCCCAGCCCATCCTGCTATAAGGATTCAGCACTGGGGAGATTCCCAGCGCTGAGGGCTTGAGTGGGCGCTGCCAGTTTCTTGGGAAAGGCGAGGGATGCTCCCACGCCGTGTTCCTGCCCCAGGACACGGGCAGGAGAGCTGAGGCACTTCTGAGTTATGGAGCGGAGTGCTAACAGATAAAGCACACGCTGCCTCACTGCTGCTAGCCAGCAGCTCGTATTGGCAGAAAAATGGGCTGCTTAAAGCACTAGTCACCAGGTCTTCAATCACATAAGCTGCAAGGTTCTTTGCTACCAGGACTAAAAGAGTCCTCAAAGACACATGTGAAATAAAGATGTGATAGATCAGCATTTCTTAGCTCAGTCCTGCAGCCAGAGCAGAGGCAGGGGAAGGGGAGTCGCATTTTAGTGTTCCTCAGGAAAGAGAAAGGAATTGACCACAGGAGGAGAAATGAGCTGTTGGCAGAGTGCAAGTACCTGATCGTGTTTATTATGAGAAAGAAAAGGATAGTCTGAATCCTAATTACACACACAGCTTTGTAAGAACCCATTCCACAAGCTCTAAACAATTACAAGTCAAATTAGCTAAGAGAAATAAATATATATATAAACTGTTCTCTTATCATATGCATTTAAGATTTTTTTTTACTAGATGCCCAATAAACCACAGCTTCACTGTGGTAAAGCAACACTATTATAAAGCAAAATAACAAGCTTCCAGTCTTCCTTAAAAGAGAAAGCCTCTAGAAAAAATATTTTTAATTATCATTTAAAAACTCCAGAGGAAGCTAATGGTAATTAATATGTGACAGAATCTAGGAACTGTAGAGTACAGATAAGGGAAGTAAAGGGATAATAATACGATGTCTGTGACCAATGCAGTTGAAACAATCTGGGATGTTATTCTTCCTGAAGACACCTCCTACAGCTCCCTAGCAAATGAATCCATTTAGTGGATTTATCCATATTAGTATAGCCCATCACTAAGCACAAGTGGTAGAAGTGATAATAGAAAAGGCCGCAGTGTTGGAGAGAGCCCGGGAGCGGCACCTGCGACGCAGCAGCCCGCGCCGCGGGAGCGCAGGGTGCATCGTGCAGCAGCAGCAGCGTTACTTTTGTAATAGAGAAATACCAGCTAGGAAAGATTACACCCTATTACCTGCATTTCAGCCTTTATTAATGCCTCTCAGCAGGAGTTTAGAGAAACTAGAGTTTACCATGGTATTTTGCCAGCATTAAGGGCAGTGTGCTGGTAAAAAACATCCTTCTTAACCATCTGATTTTGCATGCTATTGGATTCAGAAAGGACAAGGCTAAAACTCAGCCTAGGCCCAAGAAAGGGACTGACACTTTATGGAAGGGAGGAAATCCCAAGTCATCTCCGCAGCACCACGGCGCCGTCCTCGTGTGTGCCGCACACGCTGGTTTTAGGATCTGGGGGGAAAAAAAGCCAAGTAAAAGCCACCAGGAGCAGCAGCTGTCAGGTCTCACCAGGAATGGAAGGGCAGGAAAGAGAAGCCAGGAAAACTGCACCACAGATCATAAACTGTGCCACATGTGGATCACACTCTGACAGGGCTACACTGGCCAAAACCTGGGAAGTACGAGAGGAGATGGCAACATCCCACAGGGAGCCCCAGGGATCCCTGGGGACATAAGTGCAAAAGCCAAGGAAGGGGAATGGAGAAGAGAGGTGCAAGGGATTCAGCAGTGCCTGGAGCTCTGCTTGGTCTCCAGAGGCAGCTCCAGGAGCTGCAACTCAGATGATACCAAAGTCTGGGAAGATGACAGAGAGGAATAAAATACCATGAGGCAGCTAGAAGCCAGGTGTGAGAGATGCTTTTTGCCCAGCAAAGTCAAGTTACCAAAAGGATAATTGGAGTTCCCTAGTCGGGGACCATTGAATCTTGCAAAATACTGTCCAGAGGTATAAACAGCCAACTGACAGATTTAGCAGAAACACACCCAAGCAATTCCCATAGGACAGGTCTAACAGCTGGATCAGGCTCTGGCAGGGTGACAGAGATCCACATTCCCATCATCTCTCCATGTGGCTCAGAGCAGGAAACAAGTCAGGATCTCCCACACTAAGCCAAGAGTCCCAGCCTGAGCCCTGGAACAAGAGGCAGCCCCGTTTCTCCATGTGATGAGGAACTCCACCTCGGGGGTAGCAAATCGGTACTGGCAGAAATGTTGATCTCTTCCTGGGAAAGCACAGCGGTGCCAGCTAAACTATTCCACTCATGCCAGGTTCAAAAGCAAGTCCTGATTACCACTACTGCAGCAGCACCACGCTCACCTCCCGCCTCGCAGCAACAAGCGCAGCCCTTGGGATCAGATCATCAGCATCACCCTTCATTACACTGAGGAAACACCATGAAAATGAGAAACTCATCCCAGGAGCAAGTCAGCAATGAAGCCTCGCTGCAGCCGAGGGGGACCCTGCAGCCCCGTTACCGATGGCTCCCTTCTCCGGTGCCGACAGGGATCCCGATATCCCTTAACCCAACGTGTCATTATCAGCCAGACGCGCAGGGAAGAGGGATGGGGTGCCAGGGAGCACAAACAAATGGCCTGTGACAGCACCACAGACGTGACACCAAGCACAAGATCCGATTCCTCTCGACAGCTGCAGACGGGCACAAAGATTCCCCTCTGTGATGACTGATACCTTAATATTGCCTGATAATGTCTGCATTTGTCTCCATACTGGTTATTAGCTTCCTCATGGAAAGCAAGAGGAAAGGGTTTTGAAAGCTCTGCAAAAAGGTGCTGCTCGTGGCTCCTCACCTAGCAGGAGTGATATTTATGGCATAATCCTAAGGAATAATTACTCCAGCCGGCAGACCATCTTTCCACGGGATCGGCACGACTCTGTGGAGCCACACTCAATGCTGAATATATGCCACAGGTCTTTATCAAAGCAGAGTCCATCCGATGTGCAAAACTGTGCTTTCCCCTTCCTATCTCATTCCAAAGCTGGAGGTGTTTTTGCATCAGAAATTAGGATGTCTAACTATGTATCAGGGTCCTCTCCCACAAAGCAAATACCTCTTTAAATTAATAACAGCTGAAAAGCTACATGAATACCAAACTCAGCCTACGAGAAATACAAAGCAAGATTAAAAAATGTTTACAGTAACAGAAAAATCTTTCAAAATCAGTAATTGGTCTATTTGTCTCTGCACGTACACAGAAGATCCCATGGATAGGAGGCTTAATTGCAAGTTCCTCTCTTTGTGTGCCGATTATCAGCAGTCCTCAGCACCGGGGGTTCCCACAGAAATGTGTTTGTCTTCCCCAATTACAGTAATCCCCAAAGCCTTCTCCATTTCAGAACAGTTGCATAAAATATTAATTACTCTTCTTTGGAGTAAATGAACATAAGCTAATAAATTTACAAATTCAATTACCACAAGCTATCAGATGACTTTTTATTTAATTGCTATAGATTGCCCTTTAGACATCATAATGAAATTAATAGAACACATCGGTAATCAATAGTTACTGATTAATTGATTCTGCAGCAGCACTTAACAAAGATTCTTTAAGCCCCAGACATCATTACATACTACTATATAACACAAATGCAAGATGCACGGGGCAAACAGATACCGAACATATTTGGGAACACAGCAAAGGTATCTGGCAGTGACACGGTGTTCCAGGTGGGGCAATGGGGGATTTTGCTATCCACAGGGCCTCTCAGCCTTGAAGGTTAAGTATTATGCTCTTCATTAATATATCATCACAGTGGCCTTATCAGTAGAATAAACAGACATCCTTCATGGGTGATCTCCTCCTATTTATTCCACAAGGAATTTTTAATAAAAACATTAAACTTCATCACAGTTTAGCTGCTTGGTGCCTCTCAGCACTTAGGAAACCGCTCTAGTTAAATACTTTCACATGTGCACACACTTCCTAGGAATCTGCACACTGTACAAACCCATGGCACCAGCGGGTACCACATTCCATGCAAATTGTCTACAGCAGCTTTCTGGTTACTATAGCTCCCTGCAATCCCTATGCTGTCATGGGCATCAGAAGCTCTGTCTCATCAGCTATAAAGGTTCACTATAGAAATGAAATCATCCTTCCATGAAAAAATAGCACTTCCTCTTAGGTAGCTATATTCATAGAAGACCAAAAAAAAGGGAAAAAAAATCTATGGAAAGAGTGGTATGGCCTCTTGGCCCTTACTGGAAATCATGGGAC
>JAUBOD010000963.1:472636-484224 GCA_032353885.1 Nothura maculosa
GCCGCCGCCGCCGCTGCTGGCGCCGCCCGCCGAGGGCGCGATGGCGGCCGCGCTGCCCCGCGGAGGAGGAGCAGGAGCAGGAGCGGGGCTGCCCGCCGAGCCCGCGCCGCTGCTCCGCCGCCGCAGCGTCAACAGCACCGAGTGCGTGCCCGTGCCCAGCTCCGAGCACGTGGCCGAGATCGTGGGCCGCCAGGGTGAGTGCGCCCCTGCCCGTGCCGCCCTCGCCCCCTTTCCCAGCTTTTCCCCCACCCCAGTTTTCCCCTTTTGTTTGCACCCTTCCTCCCCAGCTTGTCTCTTTTGTTTCCACCTTTTACCCCGGTTTTTCCACCTTTCTTTCCACGCCCCTCCAATTTTCCTTCCTTTTTCCCCACCCTTTCGCCTCCAATTTTCCTTTCTTTTTCCCCACCCTTTCTCCTTCAATTTTCCATCTTTTTCCCATCCTTTCTCCCTCTATTTTCCTCCTTTTTTCCCCGCCTGCTCCTCTCTATTTTCCTCTTTTTTGTTCCCGGCCTTCTACCCTCTATTTTCCTCTTTTTGGCCACCTTTTCCACCCAGTTTTCCCCCTCCTTCTCCACCCTTTCTCTCCCACTTCCCCACTTTTCCCCTCACCCTTTCCCTCTCTTTTTCCCCTCCTCTCCCCGTTTTATTCCTATCTTCCACTTCTCCCTCTTTTCCTCCACTTTTCCTTCTCACCTCCCTTTTCCTTCCCCCCCTCCCCTTTTCCCAATCCTCCCTGCACATCCCTAAAGGCCCAAGCATTGTGAGGAGGGAAAGGGAGGAAAGTTGCCCAGCCTCTGTAAGGGGATGCAGGGGGCGGGATGGGTTTTGGGCGGATTTGGGCCTTTTTGGTAAGTACTCAGGTGACTGTGCAGCACGGGGGGTGTTTTGGACGGGCCGCTTGCGCCTGCTTTGGTGATGCTCAACCCCCCTTCATGCCTATTGTTGTTATCGTGCTATTACTATTATTACTTCGTTGTTTTCTTCCTTAAGAAGTGCATTTGGAGGTGCAGGTGAGGGGACAGCCCTGCGTGTGGGACATGGGACACGGGCTGGCGCCGAGGCCACCGCTTCCCTGCGTCCCGGAGCCGGCCCGAGGCCTCCCCTTCTCATCCCTTCCCATTCCCAAACTTCGGCCCTGGTCGCACTGTGGAGCTCCCATCGCGCTAGGAGGAGCCAGTGCCGTGTCCCTGTTCCCACGCTCCGTGGGAAGATCCCCACGGAGCAGTCGGGATGAGCCTCCCCCTTCCCTTTCCATGGGGCTTTTGGGCTTTTGTTTCCCTGTGGCCGATGGGCTGCGAGTTGTGGAGCTGTGTCTGGGGCCCCCACGTGCGTTTGTGAACTGCTTTATTCTGTGTTTCTCTTGCATCTGGATCGGACGTGGATTTAGACCCGTTTTCCCATGTTCCTGAAGTGATGCTCCCTGGGCACCGGGGCCCATAGCCTTGTGTTTCCTCACCTTAAGCTCGAAGCAGTTTAAGTGCTTTGGAAAACCACAAGTGGGACCCAGCAAATTCACCTGGCCTGGGTCAGATGTCCCCTCGCTGGCACCACGTACTGAAATACTGAGAAGTTCTGAAGCAGCAGCGTGGTCCTTGCATGCCGAGTGGCAGTCGCTGCCTGCTTGGATGCGGAAGCAAAAATAATATCTTGGATGTGGAAGCAAAAATAATATCCTTTCCAAGAAATAATGCGTAAATGGCCAAAGACCTCGATGGAGCCCCGTTGGGGACGGGGGAGGTGGAAGACACCGCTGAAAAGCTGCTGTTGCTTCAGTTCTGCACAAGAGAAATGCAGAATATCCGGCGTTGAGGACCTGCTAGACCGTCTGGGTTATTCACCAGACAGGACTGCTCTCTGTAGGGTATTTTCAGGTGCTTTGAGCCACTTAAAAACAGGACAGTGGCGTTTGCATAAAAATAGGATCCTTGTTCCCGAGCAGTTGAGCTGCTGCTTCTGCTTTTATTTCTTATCTGATGTTGAGCTGCTTCGCTGGTGATAAAATATTTAGCCTCTGTGGAGAGGATCAGGTCATAAAAAGAATTACAGTTACGAAAGAGGTAGGAGCAGAGGGCGAAATATTGGGGGGGGGTTGTGTGTTTGGGGGGGTTATTTTTATTGTTATTTGCACAAAAACGTTGCTTAAGGAGGTCCTTCCAAGTTCATACTTGTAAATCTTAACGCTTGCAGGGCTAAATGTGCAGATTGTGGTGGTGCAGCCGACTCTTTGCTGAGTTTTTTGGGGACAGGATAGACACGAGGAACCATGTCCTGCTCTGATCCAGCTACTGAGGAAGATGCTGCAGTTCCTCCTCCTCCTCCCAGCCTTCCTCACCAGTTGCTCTCCTGGCTGAATTCCACTTACATTAACATCATGCTCAGCTTCTCTGTGCTGTCATACTTTATGCAATATATAATCATATAAGGAGGATGCTAGGTTGCCTCAGATGGATTTTTTTTTCTTTTTTTTTCCCCCCACAAAGATCAAATTTCTCTCCGCTCTGTTGCTGGCTTTGCAATGTATAAAAAGAACTTGCACTGTCTGCAGGCGCCGGGTCCTGGAGCGCGGAGTTTGACCCGGGCTTCCTCCGAGCGTGTTTGTCACGAGCACTGACCCCGCCGAAGGAGCGGTGGGGATGGGAATTCCACGGGATTCTTCATCCAAAATTAATCTTTAGCGTAGGGGAAGAGAATTTCCAGGCGCTGTTTATGAGACCAAAGGAACCCCTGTCTCTAATGCTTTTAACCTTGTCTCGCTCCCCCTTTTTCCTCTCATCCCCCCATAAAAAAAAAAGCTCAGGGGCCCTGATTTGAGTAGTTTAATATCGTTCTTTGTGGCCTTTGAAGTGGAGGAATCTCAAAGGTGAAGAACAAAGGAAAAGATACTTGTATCCTTTTATTCCTGTTAAGGCATGTGACTGGGAGCCAGGAAAACCAGATTCCATTCGTGGCAGTGCACAGGCTTCCTGCATGAATCCCAGCGAGCCTCCAATCCCCATCCCAGTATCCATGAGCCGGCTGCTTGGCCTGCTTGTAGATGCACAAAGTTGTATTTTGGGTTTTTTTTATATATTTTTTTTAAAATACTGAATATCGGTAGCCAGAAAGCTGTGTTTCTGATGAGGTGACCTTATTGCTAGGCTGTAATAGGGAACATACCCCAAATTAGCTAAGCAGGTAGCCACACTAAAATAGGCTCTGGAGAGTTGAATTAGGAGTTTTTGTTTTAATCTGAATTGCACAAAAGACGCCCCAAAACCTGCTGTGGGTTACCTGGAAACTTGCTATTTTAGGTAAATGTGCTGATGGTGATTTTCCGTGGCAATTTGAGAAGGGTTTGGAGGAGTAAGTGGGATCTTTGGTGCCCCCCATGTTCCGTGTATGCCAAGAGAAATATCACGTTAAAACCCTGGAAGTTTCTTCAGTGGCGCAGGGACATGTGAAAACACGAGTGAAAAACCTGGAAGGTGCTGGAGGGGTCAGAGGTTGGTCCCATAGGGATCTATTGCATCTCAGGGTGTATTAATTCTCCAGTTTTAAGTAAGTTTATTAACTGTATAGCTGGATGATTACTGCTGGAATGTATTTGCTAACCCCTTTCAGCATTATGAGTGTCAAAATAACCTGATTTACCAAGTGCCTACATCACTAGGCTGTCAGTAGTGCTTTTTTGCTGTTGTTTTGTTTGTATTTTATATTTTTCCTCCCTAGGACAGCAGTCAGGTTGGAGTTGGTTAGCTCCAAAGCTTCTCCTTGCTGTGTTCAATAGTCCACACCGAAGGATGGCCGCACAAGTGGAAGCTGAAACCAGGCAGGAGTGTGCAGGCCCCCTGAGTCAGAGCAGGAGGGATGATATCATCCCGCTGGGCTGATGCTTAAATCGATGATGACAAATTCTCCTTGCATAAGGCAGCCTTGCCGCTGTAACGCCACTTTTTTAATGTATATTTAATGCTCTTGGACTCCCTTTTTGCTGTTGGAATGTGGGCTCTTTGAGCGAAAGATTACCTCACCTAAAATAGTCCTGTAATTTGAAACAAGGGCAAAAAAGAATCTGGTATCTGGCTGATAACTATCTGACATAGCTGGCAGTCAAGTAACAACAATTCCTCTGCACCTTGGAGAGGGGAAGGAATGGTAAAACAATCCTAAAACAAATATATGGATACCTACATTAGCAGAGTACTGTGTATAGGTGCCTTGTGCTGGAGTAATGATAGTTCTTGCAAAAAGACCTTAATATCTGCTTGTATACCCAGAATGGGTGCAGTAACCAGCCTGAGTAACTGACTCTTTATTTGCTGTTATTGAAGGCTGTTCTGTTACTCTGCTCTATTCAAGGGTATTTGTAGGAAGCAGTCAGCACAGCTATAGTTAAGTAGTCCGAATGGGATACTATTTTTTAAAAACTGGGTGCTTAAGATTTCAGTGCAAAGAATAAGTTTAATTTGCACAATTGAAGCAATTACCCATCTCAATCTCAGTTGATCACTGTATACAATAAAGACCGTAAAATAAATTCATATTTTAAAGAAAGGTGCTTGGCGAAATTGTTTTAAATGGAAGTTGACAAGGCAGTTGCACTTGTTTTTTTAAACCACAAGTAGGCTCCTAAATGGCTCATTCTGAAGCCTGAAAAAAGCGCATAATTTTTTTTTCTTTTTTTTTTTTTTAAATCCAGTGTAAAAGGTGCTTTTCATCATTAATCATCATTAAAGCTGATGCACTAAGGCTAGAGTCGGGAGTTCAGCACTTGAAGGCCACAAACTGCCATATTCTACCCCAGTCTGAAGCCTAAGTGCCCTATAGGCCTGGCTCTATATCACAACCCCCTGGTGCTGCTGTTTGTCAGTTGAGCTCTGTAAAGATCCTGCAAAGTCTGTCAGAAAGTTACAGGTTGTGCAGCTGGGGTCATAAATCCCAGATCCTAAATGCTGCTCTTGTCCGGCTGGGTGGGAAGCGCACCCGGCACCGAGCACGCCGGAGACTTGGGCTTTGCTCTGTGTGCAGCCTGCCAAAAATGCTGCACATCCTTAAGTATGAATACCAGGAGTGAGTGCCCGCCTAAGTAAGACTTCTGGGCAAGGCTGAAATTAAACTCAAGGTCTTGCAGTACTAATTCCTTATGCACCTTATGCATTTCCTGTAAAACTGCAGTGTGCTAAAAGGTATGTTTTAGGCTAGAACGTTATATTTTAGTCTAACAACATAAATATACAGAAGAAATTCATTTTAAAGCGTCTCCCATCGCCCTCATTAACCTGTTATAGTGGCATGATAAGGCAGGGATGGATGTTTAAGTTGTCGATTAAGTCAGCAGATCCTGTAAGCTTCCCTTACCCTTTCACCTTCCCTTTTTCAGAACCCAAACCACAGTGTATTAAGAGAAAAGTACTTTTAAATAAAAAGGAAAGTTATGTATCTCAGAGCTCTTAAGTTTATTCTTAATGCTCTCTCCCTATTCTTTTCCTTCCCTCCCAAAACAGACTGCCAAGTACAAAGGATTTTCATGTAATTAAAGCAGAAGGCCTTGAAGCTCTCAATCAAACCTTTGTTTCCAGGTCCAGGTGCTCTTCTGGAGCTTTGTTTTCCTTCTCTCCCATCCAGGTTTTCCTTCAGGCTCCTAAGATCTCGCCCATGGCCAAGAGTCCCGTTTTCCTCCCTAATGTGAGCGCTGTTGGGGTCTGCACGGAATTCTCTGCTCCTTGCTTGAACAAAGATGCAGTATCCCTGCTTTTCTTTTCTCCTCATGGTTCATTTTACACTTGGGCAATGTGCCGTAGAGGTTTGTCTTTAAAAACACAGCTTTATCAGCAGCCTTGAAACCGAGCTGTTGGGTGCAGGCGAAAACTTGCAAGACTTGAACTCTTCCTTTTTTCTGCTCTCCACAAGGCAGGTTGAGCGGGATCCCTCTCCGTGTCCTCCTCCCTTTTGTGCTCATGGATCTGCTCCATTCACTAGACCCCACTAAATCACTCTTGTTCTTGAGAAGACATCTTCTTTTTTCCCCCATAGCCATTTGATCTGTGGGAAATGCTTCTCTCATGCTATTGTTCTTCTGCTATTGTATCTTTTCAGTTCAGCTCAGCAGCAGCTACATCAGAGATGTGCTGCGAGAACAGTCCGAGTAATTAGTAATACCAGTTGCTGTCCTCTGGCTCTCTTGCTACGTGTAACGTGTTTATCCAGTTGCCATCTGTCTTGGGAATGGAGTATTCCTCTCTCCGTGCAGTTGCTAATTGGATAAATTGTCCCGACCTGACATGCAGGAGGAGGCAGTCTGCAGGCAGACCACTTTGTTCTCAGCTGCATCAGGAGGATCTGTGTGTGTGTGTGTGTGTGTGTGTGTGTGTGTGTGTGTGTGTGTGTGTGTGTGTGTGTGTATACATATATACATATATATATATATATGTAAGAGTTTGCACCCGCTGTTGTTGCAGAGCTGTGTTCTTTTCCAGGGAAGATAAGATCCCCGAAGCTCCAGCGAGCCGGCCTTCCCCGAGGACCCTTCCCTAACGAATCCGTGGCTCCTGCTGCTTCCTCCTCTTCCCATCTGTCAGCTCAGTGGCAGGAGGCCAGACAAAGTGCAGAGCTCCTGCTCTGTGCGCCCGGGCATTGCTGAGCAGTGAGCTGGGATGCCTTGGCTCTTGGCTTAGGATACTCCATTTCCAGGTTGTCTCTTGCACCCAGGCAAGCCCCGGCCTGCGTGGCTCCCAGCGTCTCCGTATACACCCTGGGGAGAAATCCCAGTGTTTATTTACGGTGCCTCCTACCTCAGTGAGCACCTGGGGTGCTCTGTGCTGTGCAAGCCCCAGAGCTTGCTGTCTGGAAAGCCTCTTGCCTTTGGCTCCCTGCGTTTCGGTTCCCAGCCGTGCATCATCGTGGTGCTTGTACGTGCAGAAGTGCAGAGCCGTCGCCAGGAAGAGGTCAGCCCTTGGAAAGGGGCGAGCGTGGCAAAGTGGTGAGGGAAGCCCTCCAGGTTGCTGTGTATGGAATGAGTCATGTAGAAACGCTCCACAGTCAGGCATGGGGATTTGGTAACTGCAGGGTAATTAAGAGCCCTTCGTTGCAGTGGCAAGTTAATGAGGCGGGCGGGAGGTGGGGGAAAGTGCTTTTGGTGTAAAATGCGTTTATTTTTATTGAAAGACTTGTAGGTTGTCATCTTGAGGAATAACTCGAATGATCCTTTCTCCTGTATGGTGTGACTTGCTGACTTGTAGCATTGCTTACTGGGTTGTCTGTAGGATTAGAGTAAAGGACGGGTATTAACAAGGTGCAGCACTTGGGGTGTAGAGCACTTGTTTAGAGCTATTAATGTAGCTGGAGCCCAGAGAAGCAGAGCTTCACTCCTGAGTTCTGTATTGTAACAGTATCTGTGTCTTATTTCAGATTTCCACTTTGAAAATCAGCTCTATTTTGTGGATCCTCTATTTTGTGGATTATGATGCATCCCTATTGTGTTAAATTGGAACTTTCGCTTAGAAAGTGGGAAAAACCTTTGCTTAGAGACTGCAATTCAGCTTTACTTGCCTGTTTCTCATAGCCACCTATAAGGAATTTTAGCTTGGATACCACCAGGGAATTAGATTGCTTTGGCTTAATAGAGGAGCAGAAAAACTGAGTAAGATTGAGCTCTATTGCTCATAATCTTACCTGTATCCATGCTGTAATGCATTGCTTGTCCTTTGCTTTTTTGCATTGTCCTGTTTCCAGATCCTGAGCAAACCTCAGAACAAGCTGTGTCCATCTCTTGATGTGTTTGTTAGCAACCTATGTCTAACTTCCACATGGGAGCTCCAATCTTACTGGCTAATTAACCCCAGTAATGATCAGAGCATTATCCATACTCCAGAATAATAATGGGAAGTTGATGCTGTTGCTGCTTGGTCTGAGTTTTAAGATGGATGTTCTGCTTGTGGTGAGGTCTCTCTGTGAGCTTATTCTCTGGCTATAGAGAAAACGGTATAAAAGCAAACGAGACCTACAAAATTTTGTTTGTAACTCATAATCTGTGTCCAAGTTTAGGATTTCTGGTCTCTTAAAATGGTTTAAAAACAAAATGTAAAAGCTGTGTTTTTACAGCCTTCATTCCTAAAATGCAAGCGCTGGATGGGTGGGAAATTATTGTCTTGACTACACAAATGTAGGGGTTTGGAGAGCTCAGCATCTTTTACAAGTGTAGAGAAATTACTTTCCTCATTTTGCTTCGATTAACCAACTGTTTGCAGCAACTAGTTGGGGAAAAAAAATATCAGGGCTTGAAATCTTCCCATCTGTGAATAAAACCAAGGTGTGAGCTGAATTAGCCAGTCTTAGGTTAGAGGCCATAGTAACCAGATTCAGCCTGCAAGCAGAACAGAGCACAGATAGTATTTCATATGACCCTAAAAACGATTGCTGAGTGCCAAGAATCCTCTGGCCTTAATGTTTTGTAGCTGCAGACCACTTGGGGAGGCTGAGCTCCTGAACAGCCTGAAACTGAGTGTTGTTTTCTGTCCAAATGCACTTTCACGTCCATACGTCTGATAAATGGGGCATGTGTCAGTTTTCGAATGCGTAAATTGTAGAAGCATTTGAGCCTGGTAATAACTAAGCAGCACAGTCTGTATTAAAGCAAAAAGAATAATAATAATAATAATAATCCAGCAGCGGGCACAAAGAGCTCTTCACAGAGCATTTTAATGCTGTTCTTCTTCACCAAGCTCCTTGCTTGGTGTCCACTTGCTGCAGAGCCGGTGGCCACAGGGCTCCATGTTCCCTTCAGATAAACTGTTTTTGGGATGCTCTCCTTTCTCCTCATAAATCATGTTGTTTGGAGGAGCCAGATTAACCAGGCGCGGAGTTAAGAAGGTTTCAGTTCTTGAACTCGAGCTCCAGAGCTCCTAATGAGAACTCAAGGAGGAACATGAGTATAAGGTCTGACCCTGCTTTTGTACACCTTTATTTTGCTAATGCTCTTACTCAGAAGCTCTGGGGACTGGATTTCCTTGGGATATGGTATGTTCCATGCCACTCTGGTCTATATTTGATAGAAGGTGGTAGCAGGTCTCCCTAGCTGGCCTGGGTTTTGGTACAGGCCTAGTCCCGGCCCTCAAGGCCTAGTTTTAGTGCTCAATTTGCTGCTTCTCCAGACGGCTCCTGCTTAGCGAGTGGCACACGCAGAGCTTGGTGGCCACTTGGAGGGAGTTTCCCTCACGGAGGGACCCGTCCACCGCCTGGTTGAACGCGTCGCATCCTGTTTGTGAGGCTGAGGGTAGAATCGAAGCCGAGCGCGAGCCGGCGAGCGCCGCGTGAGCGGTGGTTGCTGCTCCTTTTGGGGAGGAAACCAGCTCGCAGCAGCATTTTTAGGAACTACCTGGTGGTTTTGAACTAGGGCATTGTGGCCAAAACCTCTACACTGAGTGACTTGAAAGCTCAGCAGAATCCCCAATCCCACGGCCCTGTCTTTGGGGTCTAGGCCTGCTGCCTCTCAAAGGACAGCTCAGGAGGACACTTACTGTCATGTTTTAATCTGTGCTTTTGCATAGTGTTAATGGCAGCGTGTGAGGTAAGTGATAGCCCCCTTTGGAGCTACTCTGACATTTCTTGGGGAGTCTCATGTTGGTAGCACGTCTGAAACGTTTGGTGAAATCATCAATGTTTGGTGAAATCATCCTCTTGAGGGAGAGGCGGCAGGACGAGCGTGGTGCCCGTGGACACCCAATAGGCCCCATCACAGGGGTTTGGGCTGGGCCCTGTTCTTCAGATGCCACTTAAGGAGATAAGTACTGAACTTTTGTATAAATGTGAGGTTTTTTCCTCATTTTTAACTATAGCCTTCCAAAAAGAAAAAACACTCCCTCTAAAAAAACCCAACCCAGCAGCCTTGCTGTTGCCTTAACTTCAGCATGAAACGCTCCTTCTGAATTCAGCAAAACCACCTTAATAGGAGGACTTTAGGTTGTCCTAATATTTGAATAACTTGAAAGGATTTGATTAGAGCAAAGATGCAGCCCAAGACCCGCATTCCAGTTTTTCCATCTCTGTGCGTTTCAAAATCTCCGGAACAATCCTCTGATTTATTGCGGAAGTGTGGGGCTGTGTATTTTCTTTTTTTCCCCTGTCTCTTTTGAGTTTTTGCGTCTGAACTCGGGAGGTTGAGAAACTTCTTGCTTCATCTGGTGGCCACATGACTTAATATGTGGCTGGTTTCGTGCCGGCGCGGGAGCAGCGTGTCTGGATGGGAGCAGCCGTATCGGCACCTCCGAGTGACTAATGGGAGCAGATAGGAAACAGCAGCGGAGCAAAAACAAATTGCAAGATCATTGCTGTGATCTTGGTCTGCGTTTGGGGTTTGTTTGTTTGTTTGTTTGGGGTTTTCTTTTGCTCCTTGCAAGCAAAGCTGAGCTGGTGTTGGCTGATTCATTCAGAAATCTTGGGTTTCTTACAGGGTGAATTCCTTCCAACTTTTCGGATGAAATTTTGCGAGTTGACCTTGACAGCCTTGTGGAATCAGCTGGCTTTTTGAAGCCAATTTTTGGATGTTTATCAGCAGTGCTGTGGTGAAGCTGGGAACAGGAGAGCTTTTGTCCTGCACTTCATAGGTGTATGGCCCCTACCTTGAGAGGAGCTCTGCCCACCTTGGGCAACGTGCCCTTGTGCTGCCCAAGGAAGGGCGGGGAGAAGACTCCTCTTTCGATTGGAATTGTTGGGAAATGCACCTTTTTTTATTAAAAAGCAAGCATTGGGAGCTTTAGCTGATACAAGAAAGCAAGCTGAAGGTGCAAACTTTCACCTTGCAAATTCTAGTTTCTAAGTTGTCAGGGAAGCCTAGTCCACTTCATGTAAACTATGAAGTTGAGCAAGGCACTGTGCAAGTTGGAATTACACAGACTCTGAAGTATGACTTATAATACATGATGTAAAGGATGGCTTCAAAACCCGGCTGCTTTGCTGCTTTCATAAGGCATCTGACATCAGAGCTCTCCCGTTTCCTCTTTTTAGGAGATGGGACGTGGGTGACCTCCTGGATGGGCGTCTGTGAAGGGCTGAGGCCTGTGGTTGTGTTTCACCTTCCCTTCATCCCCACAGTTTGCCTTTCAGGTACCCAGTAGCTTTTTTGAGATGAAATCTGATGGCACCAAACCCCTTCCCTCTCCTGGACCTGCTGAACTTCTCCACCTGCTTCCTGGTGGAGGTGGGACCTGTGGTAGCCCTCTGGATGCTGAGGGAGCCCTGCTGAAGGCAGGAGGACTTCTGCCTTCCCTGTGTTCCTAGCAGTTCCCTGTTGGCTGCTTCTGTCCTCAAGTGCACTTGCTTGTCCTTCGAGACATAGAAATGGTGTCTCCAGGTGTAAGGGATCCACAGAGCACCAGTTTGAGCGATCACTTGGCAAACCTGTGGAGAGCAGCTCAAGGTAAACTAGGAAAACAGGAACACGTTTCAATCTGCATGCAAAGTGATATTTAAAACACTTGCTCTGTAAATGTTCCTTACAGAATCCCAGGCTGGTTGAGGTTAAAAGGGACCTCTATAGATCCCCCAGTGCAGCCCCTGCTCCATAGGGACACCCAGAGCTCGGGGCACCCGCTCACATCCAGGCGCCTTTGGGA
>JAUBOD010000963.1:492326-503379 GCA_032353885.1 Nothura maculosa
TCTGGAGGTCTCCAAACCCGCCTGGATGCCACCCTGTGCCACCTGCTCTAGGTGCCTGCTGGAGCGGGAAGGTTGGAAGGTTTATATATATATATATATATAAATGCAGCCCTGCAGGGCATCTCCCTCCCTGGGATTTGATATCAGCTGATAATAAACAAGGGGGCTCATTTACCACCGAGCTGCGATGCTGCAAGGAGAGCCCTGCCCGGCCTCGCCAGCGCTGTGAACAAAACAGACACACCCAAGACTTGAATCTTTACCTTTTTTAATCAAAAACATACTCTGTTACAGAACTTCAGGAAAGTTAACTACAGTATATTATCCACAAACTAGGTCTAATGAAAAACATACAGTAAGCTACAAAGGAACTACTGGGAATTCTGGCGACCGCTTATCAAAAGGCAATGGCTCCAAGAACGGTTTTTCCCAGGCTTTCTTGCTCCAAGAGCCCTCTCCCAGGGAGTTTCGGGCCGTGGGTACTTTGCAGCTCTCAATCCAGAACCACAAAGGAGACGGGCTGCAAAATGCACCAAAAAGACCAAGAAAAAGGTACGGGAAGCAAGAAAGCGCTCGATCTGCTCCATGGTGGTGGAGCCCTCTGGGAAGAATTGTGTAAATTTAGTGATGCAGCAGCCAAGAGGGTCCAAAGTGCTCACGATGCTGTAGCCAGCAGGTGGTTCCTGGCAATTCTCTTGTCCAGAGCAGCTCTAGGGGCTGGAGGGCAGGGGCAGCACCTGAGAGCAGCCCCTCATTGGGCCCGTCCTTGGCGGCTTCCTTGGTGGCAGGAACCAGTTTGGTGCCCTAGGAAGTGACAAATGCCACACACAAGACAACCTGCAAGTGGAAGTCCTGGAAAAAGAGCCAGGGTCCTCACAAAGATGTGGCTGGACACGGAAAACCACTGTGGGTGCCAGGCAAGGCCGTTGCTTTTCATGGATATTTTTCCCATCTTCAGCCGAACAAAGTAACCTCTCAAACATCTTCTGTCCTTATCAATTCCTGGCAACAAAAAAATGCTTCTTATAACCTGGCAGAGCAGATGTTAAGTGGCGTGGGGCTTGGAAGGAGAAGAGCAGGGGGAAGGGGAGGAAAGAGGATTTCCTAAATGCGTCTGAATCCCACTTAGAGGAAGCCCCATCTGGCTGCACCAGAGCGGGCGCCCACCCAGTCACCCGAGCAGAGCAAGATCCCGGTTAGGGAGCCGGTCCCTTCTGAAGCACTTGCTCCATAAAAGAAGTGATTGAAGATGTCCCCACCGTCAAGACCTAACCAACATTGCGGGGTCTGGAGGCAGGAGACACCCCCCCATGGATCATGGGAGATTCCCTGGATCCCAGCAGAGGAGCTGAGCTCCGCAGAGCCGTCACCTTCGGCAGTGTCACGACAAGAACGATGGTCTCGGAGGTAAGGCACAAGGTTTGGACACGCGCTCGATGGCTCCTGCTGCTACAGCCCTGCTTGGCGCTCTCCCTCTCCATCAAAGCAGCCAGAGTCATTCCCAAGTTCTCAGCAGATTTCACAGCCCTTAATGGATGGTTCATGTTGCACTCGGGGGGGTCCAGGTCCCTTCTTCCAAGCCCTGAAAAGTGAGGAATGAGGCCAGCAGCTGCCTCTCCACAGCGCTGCTTGGCCACCACATTCCCCTTCCACAGCCCATGCAGCCCTGCGAGCTCCTTAACCCACCCAGCCCCTGCAAGGGCTGATTCTCCATCTCTATTAGACTATTTTAAGTGCTATTCTCACAAACTAACCCCTTGCAGCTGAAGCCACCCTTGGTGCGAGTCCCGGGGCCAGGAACACGGTGGGACACAGAGCACGGGAAGAAGGGCAGGAGTCGGGGTGCAAAACGCACCCCCCGTCAGCGGGACCGGCTCCGCAGAGAGCACCGAGCACACGAGGATGGGCAGGATCGGGATAGGGAACAAGCCCATGCTCAGGAAGGGGAACCAAGGGAGGGCTGTGGCTCTCCTGACCTGCCTGCAGCGGGAATGGGAGCGTTGGAACAAGCAGCTCTTCCCTGGATTTCAGGGACGAGATGCGAACAGGAGCCTCTCAGTGACTCCCCGGGCTGCTGCTCACCTGAAAGTGCAAAGAAGTAACTTGAAGGCAGATGAAAAATTAAGACCGGGATGTTCATGCTTTGACCTTTAGCAGTTATGACTCAATCTGATTGCTGACTGCACAGAAGGCAAAATAAATGGCTTTTCCTTATTTTTACCGCCTCACAGTTCAGATTTCTTCCTATCTGGAAACTTGTGATTTTCTTTTTGGTTCTCAGAAAATCCTTTGTTATTCTCTTGTGCTGTTCTGACTATTTTCCTTTGGATTATGCAGGGTGCAGCAGGTACCATGCACTGGAATGGAGGTGAATCCTTACAAAGCCTCCATAAAAGCAGTGTTATCACCCGAGCTCCTTCCAGACTGCAACACAGGCAAGAACACCATCAGGTGGCAGGAATCTTTCCTTATTGCACCAAAGTTTGGCAGAATAAGAACATAAGCAAATAGAAAGGAGAATTTCTGTGAAGCAGTCCATATCCAGATACGGATATCCAGATATCCATCAAGATAAGCACCTTTGGAAAAGGCAACCTAAGGAACTAACTCACCCATTCCTAAATAAGTGATCGTTCTACGTGGTTCATCTGGCAGAAGGCTGGACTTAGATAAACTGCCATGTAAGAGGCAGGGAAAAAAAGTGATTTCCTTAAAAGTTAATAGGAAGAAAGCAACACTGTTCATGAAAATACAGAGAAAGCCACTGCATTTCTGGCAGTCACATTGAAATCACGTCTCATCTGCTTCAGTCTAAAGCAGAAGCAAGGACAGCTGACTTCTTCCATAGGAATGTGAATGTATGGAGGGAGCAAAGGCTGCTAGAGGTTGTCACAGCCCTGTACAGACCCTGAACCTACACAAGAAGCTCGGCAGAAGCTCCCGAATGGCCCGTTCCAGGAGCTGCGCCCAGGAGATGTGTGGAGCTCAACACAGCCCTCGGGCTGCAATCTGCACAACCTCCAATTCTCCACAAACGTGCTGCAAAGAACAGAACTCCTGCTCCCTCCCAAATAACTGAAGAAAGGATATTCCTAGGACACAGGTTTGTTGAGAAGCAGAGATGGCAAGAAAAGCTGGAACCGCATCCTGGTGAGCTTAAATCAACAAAAAACCTGACCCCTCTTGGCTGCTGCTGCTGCCCTTTCAAAGGGAGGAATCCATCACTCTAGCTCCATGGTTTCAAGGTGCAGAATTAGGTAACAAAAGCAAACTAAATTTATAAAAATCAGGGTTTTCATCGTTTTATTTATACTATTAGCTAGAGAGAATGCATACATGTTGTATCTGCCATACAGTCAGCACATCTGCAGTTTGTCTTCTACTATAAATTCTCTATACAAAGTCATTGCCAATTGATACGGTCTTTGATGGCATAGGGCTTAAAATAACCAAGAGGTATAAAAACAAGTTTGCCATCTTGCCCTGAGTGGAAATGGTGAACAGATACAAAAACTGGATCCTAAATATTGATACATGATTTCATGGCATCTGCAAGTAAAAAGAGTCATGCAACTTTTTAAAATACCTGCCAAGTTTGACTTGAATAAGATCATAGAACTCAGTAGTAATTATGAAAATAATCTTCCTGCCATTAGGTATTCACTAAGCAATTTAAGTGGCAACTTTGCAGAGTGGGTATTTCATGTTCTATTTAAACTGAGTGCCAGCTCTGAAAGTATCCATTTGTTTTAGTGTTTCAAAAACTCATATGTCTATATAAATAAAAATCTAATATCTTTTTAAAAACTAGTGAAGGAAAAGCAACTTTCTTTTCCTTTTCATTTCTCATCATTGCCAAACAATGTATGTCCCATCCCTCTTTTTTGGCAGCTTCTATCTTTTAATCTGGAAAAAGCATAACAAGACAGTCAACAAAATGAAATCTTCTGTTAACTCTTGTTCTCTAAAAACAACACCAGTTGGAATTTCAAAGTTGCTAGAAGGTGTTTATAACTATTAGAAGGAATTTTCAGATATAAATATATATATAATATATATTCTGCATACAAAAGGCTCCTGTGAGGCTTAGCATCAAGTTGCCATGATAGGGAAAGTCTCAAAGGGAACAAACCCAATACTGTGAAGTCTCCATAAGGCGTTCGCCCTTCACTTGAAGCCCTGAGCCATGTATTATGACAGCTGATTTCTGAAAATAACCAAAATCCAACTTCTGCATGTTCAGTTCCTTTCTGCTAAGAGCAAGGCGGCAAACACATTTTTAAAACCTGGTTTTCGAAGATTAAGCAGAACAAAAGTAAAATATATCTTTAGGTTATAAACAGAATTGTATTTTACAATCCACCATCCTCACAATACGACGGCCCACAGCAGCGCAGCAGAGGGATCTCAGTCTAAAGGTTGCGGGTCTGCGATGGGCATGGTGTGAAGAACCTCGTCGAGGAGCTGGAGGGCACGATGTAGGTGGATTTCAATCCAGCAGGGTGTCTCTTTGATGCTCTGCCTCGGGTAATCAGGTCCCCAACCTTTTACAAAACTCATCCTGAGAATGCACAAGCGGCGCAGGTCATCCACGCCGATCCCAGCAGCGGCCGACAGACCTGAACGGGAGAGGATTCAAGTAAGTGCTCACACACATGCCCTGTTACCCCCTGCTTGGCCAGCCATTCCCTTCTGCTTAGCTGTTTCTCCACGAGCAGTTCTCTCTCATCATAGCCAAGGCCAATCAATATTTCCAGATTGGTGCTATAACAAACGCAGCGACAATTTCACATTTCTTCCCATTAAACCTTCTTTTTCATCCCTCTGCAGTCTTTTCAAGTGCTTTGAATTGCAAAAGTTCCTCATAATGAAAGCAGTTGTATGATGAAACCTAACGTCTTAAGTGACACACTCTGCTTAAATCCCATTGAACAAATCCAATCAAAACCACTTATTCTTGAAGTTTGTCAAATGCCAAGCTTTTAACATAAGGATTTCAGCATAAGATCGGCCCCAGGGAGCTGAATTTGAACGATAATTACACTAGTCACTTACTCTGGTAAAACAAAAAAGGATGAATTTTAACTATGGCTAAGATGAGAATTAAAAACTTCCACCAAAATGCTTGCAACATTCTCAAAGACAGCTGGAAAGATACACTGAGCAATAAAGGGAACACACAAAGCACTGTGGAGCCTGAAGAAGGCTGATACAAACACTTGCAATTTTAAAAGTGCTCAAGGAGAGTTTTAGGATCTAGAATTTATCAACCAGTAAAACTCTAGCTCAGAATAATTTAAGCAGAAAGAGGAAAACACACCCTCATACCCTCCTCCTCATCTTCAAGAAGCTTAAGTTTGCTAAAATGGAATACAGGATTTGATAGCCCAGTCCCCCCCACTGCTTTTAGTAGTGTATTTATAAGCTTAGCTCTCAAATGACATTTTTCAAACATGGATCTGCTTAAGCAGCAGAAAACCTCTCTCCCTTGGAAGCAATACAATTGTGCTGTTTGACCTTGTATGTAACACATCCTGCAAGGCTCTCTCAGAAGAACAAGCAGCCACTTCCACAGTCAGTATCCCCTGAGGATCACAGGGAGAAACTGATGTGCAAGGCAGGCACAGAGGGCACAACTGTGGCCTTAAACGCCACGTCACCCCCAAATCCAGCCCCTCATCCTACGTTCATCCTGTTGCAGGAGGCAGGTGAGACCGTGTGTGCTGTTAGAAGGCAGAACAGGATTGTTTGCTTTCAAAGAAAAAGGAAAGATTGATGTACTTACTAATGGCTGGGGCTATTCCACCTACTGATCCTGGTCCAGGGATGTTTCCTGCCACTGCTGCAGCTTGAGCAGCAGCAGCAGCCTGGGCAGTGGCCGCCTGCTGCTGCATCTGACGGTGACACTGGCGTAAATCAAAAACCTTCAAAACACAAACATATCGGGCTATGGACATTTACCAATAACGGAGAGAATTCCTCAACGTCCATCTCCTACTGCCTGGACTGTTCTGCCCTCCCAAAGCAAATTCCAGGTTCACCCCTCACTTGGGCAAGAGCAAACTTTTCTTGGCTAGTTTTAATTTCTAACCAAAATAATTCACTGCAATGATTCTTGCAGACTCTTACCTGATGTAAGCACCACTGGCTACACTAAAACACAGTCATTTAAAACTGCCCAGGATGCACAGGCTCAAGTAAAACTGACCACAGGATCAAAATGCTACAGCTTGATAAAATCCAGGTTGTTTTGTTTTATTCTAATAGGTTATTTAGTTAAATCCTAACATCGCCAGCAGCCAGGCACATGAGTAAAAACTGAAGCCAGCAAGTTCACCTTAACTTGGTCATTGCTTTCCCAAAGCAAAATAGTGAATTTAAAAGGAACACAAGCAACATATAGTTGCAGTTACAACAGCTAAGCTTCAGGGTGCTGGCATTTTCTGGTTTTGTGGTCTAGGTGGGCACTAATATCAAGAATTCTGTTCTCATATCAGAAAGCTCTCATTAGAAAGCAACTGGTGGCATTTCTTTCACCTTCAATATACAACCTGTCTGCAAAAAATGAAGTTAAAGGAAATACTGAAGAACAGAATACAAAAAACCCAAGTCACCGCAAATATTTCAAACAGTTTATCAAAAATGACACTGAAATGATTTAATAATATTTCAGGGCTTATTTTAAACTCCAAATACAGTCACAGGTGGGCAGAGGCCCACCTAGTTAATAATCTTCCCACAAGTATTTGCTTCCAGGTAGCTCTGACTTCTGGCTCATCACTTAGGTATTTTCATGGTGGTAACACTTCAAATGCTCACTTTAACACTTTCAGGATGCATTTATGCACACTTCTGTTCTAAATTTCCTTGGTTTGGAGAGAAAGTGAAGAAACAGATAACCCAGGCTCAAGTTTTATAATAACTAGTTTAAAATTATAAAGCTAAAAACACACAAACTGCTATGAAGATTCTTTGTAAGAAAATGCAAGGTCTTAGGGTTGCTTCTCTAATACCTAGATGATATTGCATTTACAGCTATTAAAAAGAGTGATGTTTTTACGGGCCAACAAAATATATTTTTTAAAGAAACAACGATCAAAGGTGAAATTACTCGTGCCGGTAGAGAAGATTTGAGATCAAAATAAATCCATTTACAAGAAACAAGTGTGTGCTGCTTCCCCCACAACACTTCTGAGAGCATCAGACCAACCTTGATATATGCACTTGGGTAGATCTTGTGCACGGCATCGCCCGGCGCCCGCCCTGCTTCTCTGTCCAGGTAGTAACTCTGCACGAAGACTGCGTGGTCACTGAGGCATCGAACCCACACGTCGCCTTCTCCTTTGCACTCCAGCTGCACTCCTTTCCCTATGTGCAACCTTGAAAAGGAACACAGCTCCAGTGGACCTGGGTTTATGCACTCAGTTAGCTCCTTACTGAACAAGCCACAGAACAATTCTCCAGCTCACTAGGTCCTGATACCACAGTTTATATTCAGAAACACTCTGCTCACGGGAGGAGTTGAAATCAGAATATCTTAATATAGTAAATATAGTATACATTGAAAAAAAACACTGTGAAATCAAGAAGCCACCTGCAAAACCACATAAAACATACAGGAAACACCGAATGCAGAAGCAACAATACCCAAGTAGTAACTAAAATAGCTGTAAACACGTTCACTGCCACCACAGAGCTGGGATGCCAAGCACACGTTTGGGGTGCTGTTTGCAAGTGTAAAATCCCACACGCCTTCTAATATAGGAAGCCACTGAATGACAGGTACAAAGCCAGGTTTTAATGCAGACTGTGTATTTTTTTTTCACATCACATTACAGAAGTCTAGCATTTTGATGCCACGATGCAGCTTTGATGTTCCCACTCCAACAGTTTTGAGGACAGGGCATCACTTTATTCCTTCTCATTTCAAAGAAAAAATGAAGAAGTTGCAAGATCACTTTGTTTCCCTGTGCCTCAAAGAGCATGCACAGCAAGCAGCAGCAAACTCCAGCGAGCTTTCCCTAGCAGCCTTCCCTTGCCACTTTGTCAAATTTATATATTGCATTTATTCACACATTACTTCATCGGTGGTGCAGCAAGCTAGTGCTCAGCTCGCATACAGAATGGCACGAGTTGCTAATTTTATCCTCAAAGGCACCGTTTAGAAAGCAAGGAAAGGCAGCGTGCTGCTGCAGAGCACTGAGGGTCTTTGTCACACAGCTCACATTTTGAAGGCATGAAGGTAGTGGCCTGGAAATACATATTCTGCTATAGCTAATTCAGTTCCGTGGTACAAACCACACTTGTGGTTTCAAAAGGGACACCTAGCAGAAAATACTGCCAAACACAAGGGAAAACGGAAGCTTTTGGTAACTCAAATACCTTGCTCTCTCGATGGCTTCTGTTCTGTGCACGTTGGAAAGCTGGCCCAGGCAGAAACGATCCCCTCCAGACGGATCCACGTAGCCGTCAACAGTAACAATCGGACAGCTCGAAGGAACCTTAAATGTTTCTCCAACTTGCACATCCATTTCAAAGTATGCGATTGAACACCAATACTCTGGAGCTAAAGACAATAAACAATTAACAGACTGAAACATATGTAAAAAAATCCTACAAAGCCATTAAAGACAATCAATCAGGCCTTCTGCAGCTGCATTCCCTTCCAGATTGGGAGTGCACGTGCCCATAAGCAAGCGGAGACGGACAAAGACATGACTAGCAGGGAAAATACTGCATGCTACAAAGACCACAGGCCTGCAGGTTTGATTTGAGCACATACCAATGCCACTATCTTGCATAGCAACTGTTTCTCTGCATACAGATAAAAAGATCTCTCAACTCTGTGCAATTGCTACCTCTGGTTGCGTATAGCAAGCCAACTGCATCCCTGTGCCTTATGGCTGTGCTGTTTTTGAACACCTCTAGCATTAAGGAACATACATAGGCTGTCCATAGCTAGGTTGGTAGAAAGTAACCCTCAAAGAGAACTTGCTTGAGATATCAAAGTAACTACCTCCTAAGTCAGTTTTGTGTCTGCTCTGCAAGGACAATGGGTTTAGAAAGAAGGGCAGAGGGGAAAATCATCTCAAAAAACAGACACTGATCTTCTCAGCAAACAAGGTAGGCAGAAGGAAAAGAGTGTGAAGCAAGGAACAAAGTGACAGGTTTAAAAAAAAAAAAACAAAGAGGGTCTTCTTAGCTCAGATTAGTTTATAAAGAAAAACAAGATGGCACTTGGAAGAAGCTGTCATGTAGAGATGGGGAACCTCGATTCTTTGTGGAATGCTACTGAAACCCACAGGTTCAAGCAAGGAAACCTGACAGCACATGATGCTCTGTATGTTTATTTGCTGCTCTGGGGCTAGCTGAGAGTAACTGGCTCTTCAAATCCTCTCCAACACCTGACGTGAGCACTTTAAGCATTAGAGTTTCTCCTTTCAGATACAGAAATCCAAACATTTCCAGAAGCTTAAGTTACTGGGGATTTCAGAGACTTACAACACCTTTACAGCCCTTTTTCACAACAAGCCCAGCTTGTTGAAGAGGGCAAAGAAAATTATCAGCAGCGTGAACTCAATTTAGGGGAAGCTGAAATGACAGGACCTAAACACAACAGCCTGGTAAGCAGCCAGGAAGAGTTCTCTCCTTGCCATTCACAAACTCCTGGCCCCAGGATGCATCTAAGCAGGCACAGGTTTGGTACCTAGCTAGTGCTTGGCTATTGGCATTTGCTACAGAGCCCAGAAATCTTCAGGACTAGACAGCAGCTCAGTGTGGGTTTGAGGGCTGTGATTTGATTTATAAACCTATTAAGCTCAGTTCACACCACTTTGGAGGTCCAAAGAGCAAAGGTCCAAAATCAAACAGACTCATCACAACAGGGTTCCTTCCTCCTCTCCCCCCTCAGGAAAACAGACCCCACAAATTTGGAGTACTTGCTATAAAAAATTAGACTCAAAACAGAAAGTGCATAGTTTCCAGGGTATACATATATAGCACACTTACCAGGATGATTTGATATAGGAGGCTGGAATGCAAGTTCATTGTGAACTGGCCCTTTAAAAGAAAGCAAGCAATTTATTTTACATGAGGAAACAAGGTTTGTGAGAAAATGCCAGAAATTCAGAATAGAAAATTTGTTCACTAGGGCTTCCAAAGAGAAAAAAAAAAAAAGATACTGAATATGGTCTTGGTAAAGGTCCATTTGTTCCTTCCACTTTTGTAAGTCTTACAGGCAGCACAGAACAAGGAGAGACTTAAACATAACTCTGCAAGTAAGAGCAGCTTCTCCAACAAGATGTCAAAACAGGCACAACGCTGGTAGGTGTCAAAAGATGAGACTTTCTGAAGTGAGAAGAGGCAGCAGCCAAGAAAAGCTCTATGTGGTGTTACCATTCAGCTACAAATATTAATTATGGAAAGATACTTGCACTGAAAGACATTTAAAGAGCATCTACAGCACCAGTGCAGTTTTTCAATCCTGGTATTTCTGACAAGTAAGATGAGAAATGAAGTGGGATCCTAATAGAACAGAATAATTAAATTTAATAACCAGATCTAAACCACAATTTTTCTTCACAAAGACAGGTTGGAGAGTCATTCTAACATCATCTCACATTATATCCTCCCCTTGACTAGCCTAAGAACAATGACTGCCACATGCAGATTAACTGGTTAAGGATTATATTAGGAAATCCAAAACTACTCCAGCTTTTTGCCATTTCTGAATACCAGAATTATGATTTTTTTTTCCCCTCCTCTCTCACTGCTCTCTTAAACACACATACTCTCCTAGGCACTTAAGAGCAGAAATTTGGACGTTTTTTTTTTCTTCCTCAATGCCTGTACCATAACAGGAGAGGTTACACTCTTATTTCATAGCCTAGAGACATTTTCAAGCTTGTTTGCCAAACGCAGTCATGAATCAGGCTGTTGTCGCAAGACCATTCTGCTGACAAGTATTTACTGCGTACGTTTTTGAAAAGTTCTTCTAAACTGACTTCTACACACGGACAAACGTCCTCCAAAGTTCAGAGCACTCTATCATTAC
>JAUBOD010000963.1:503479-518976 GCA_032353885.1 Nothura maculosa
GTTTTTGAAAAGTTCTTCTAAACTGACTTCTACACACGGACAAACGTCCTCCAAAGTTCAGAGCACTCTATCATTACGACAAGATGGGACTTCAAAACTTCTAGAGAATAAAAATAGCAACCTCAAGACTTTGAAGGAAAAAAGATCCAAACAACATATTCTGCCTCAATTTTTGAGCAAATGCTTTTCAGATCCAAGGAAGTACTTATTGCAAAGTTACAGAGGCTTTTAAAATAGATGTTTTAAAAGGAAACACTATTTTAGTTATGTAAAAAACAGCTACCATATAGCTAGTTTCATAGTAGCTATCTGAATTTTTGGCCTCTTCTTGCTGCTTTAACTGAAAGAAGTCCACTAAGTTTGTCTATTAAACCGTCAGAATTTACTACGCCCAGTAACTGCAGTTTCGTAACGGGAAAGAATAGGCTTTGTGGGTGACAGGGACTAATCACGAGTTCCTACCAGAACAATAAAAACAAAAAATAACAAAACCATTTTATAATCTCCAGTACTTACAGTAATGCCCAGGGTGCATAGGTGGATGGTGCTGAAGATGGCCATTCTGGTGGTGAGGTATGGTAGGTGTGTAGGCTGCCGTCCGACTTCCAGTCCAAGTTGTAGTACTATCTAGAAAAAGCAAGGAAGGAGTTACTGTTTTTTAAGGGAGTTTTTCTTCATCTGATTTCTAATCCTCTATTTCTCCTGAACATTTGGAAAGTGGTTTTACAAAACTAGGAGTGCACATATGTATATACTCACTGTGATAAGCAGCTGGCTGAGCTGTAAACCCATTCTGCTGAGCTGCTGGCTGGGGCCCTGAAGCAATCTGTAAGAGTCCATCACTATGGCTACCTGTCAATATACTGGGAGGTTGACCTGGTAAAAGAACACACTACCTCTTCATGCACGTTCCAAAACTTGAATTAAGAAGAGCTCAGCACTACTGGGGAGGAAAATACACCCAACTGAGGGCACTGCAGTGCCCAGGTTGGTCTTGGTGCCTTCCCCCCAACACCCCTCCCGCCCTCCCCCAAGTATCTTGATAATCTTTGAGCAATAGAGTTGCTACCAGCTAATTTTGACTCTAAGACACTCTTAATATTTTAGAATTATGCAGAGAACTTGCACGCGACTCATCTTTCAATCTGAGAAGAAAGCAGCGGTGCTAAAGGTTTATTCAATAAACAGTTTGTCCAGTAAATGCTTATTTTCAAGATGCTGCTGCTCCTAATGAAGGCAGTCACTGAAATACATGTTCTTCCAAAACATTGTTCAGTATTTTCTTTTAGCATGTGGTTCTGGAACACAGATGCATATACCATTGAACTCCTCTCTAGGAAAGCTGGGGCTCTCTTTTGTTTTCATTTTCTGTGTTTTTCTCCTTCTCCCAAGTAAGTGATTCAAGATGTGCTTAATGTTTAAAGTGAAGCTACTGAAATTTCAGCACAGGACAACAGGATTGGAGTTTAAAAGGCTGCAGCTCAGCCATCATACTGAGCTGGGAGTTCACGAGTAGATCTGCATTCTCAAACTGGTCTGGCTAACAGGATACCCAAAACTTGAACTACAACCTAAAATCTAGTCTTTTTCTTATTCACTTTGTTCCAACAACTACAGAAATGATAAGAGAAAGTCATGGCCTTTGCATAACACTTTTTAAATCAAAAGGATTAAACCACCTATCTTTTTTTTTCCCCTCTGGAAACAAATACCAATTACATTTCTCAGCTGGAAAAACCATTACTAGTTTTAACAAAAAAAGTCAGCAGCTAAAATTAAAGAACGCAATCTAAATATCATATCACCGTAATTTAAATGTGATAGCATGAAATCCATTCTACTCACACAACTTTGACGCTTAAGGGTTGCAGAGTATAACAAACCCCTTCAAACCTTAGAGTTTCTGTAATCAGGGCTGCAGGACAGTGCCCAAGTAACATGGGAATGCTCAGCTGTCCCATTAAACTCAAGTGTGAGGTTTGATGCTGGTTACCCAGACTCTTCTGCATGTACCAAACACACACAGAGCAGTCAAAAACCAACACTATACATAAAGCATCTCAAAGGAACTACGAAGATATTAATCAAGGTAGTGACTCTGGTAGCAGAGTGGGCAGTGATAAAAAGCAGCAGGTTAAACCTGGAAGACTCACTCTCCGAGCTTGTAAAACTAGAGAGAACTGTCTGTGAACTTCTCAACACTGCCACCCTCAAATAAATCAGTTTGTTGTCTCACTTGCTGTAGTAATAAAATACTGAGGTTCTCCCTTTCCCGCAGCAATTATTCCAATATCAGCTGTGTTACATTCTGGCAACAGTTGAACACTGGAGTGCTGAACAGCCTAGGCTGTTCAAAACAGTCTTGGACCGCTCATGTAGTGATCATCAGTACTAAAAGAAAAGGTTTATTACAGAAGGCTATTCAAATTGTAAATCCTCATTTGAATGCTTACAAAATTACCCAGATTATGCTGTCACCACACTGCATCAGAGTAATCTCCCAATGCTACATTTCCCCTGCAAGGCCTATTTTTCAGCAAGATCAGTGGTTATCTTTGACCTCGCAGGTTTCTACAGCTCAGTATTCCAAAGAATCTCCATCTTACTTGTTGAAGCCACAGGAATGTTGGGAAAGTTAGTGGTGCTGGTAGTGATGGCCTCAGCAGGAGCTAACATAGCTGGGGTGCTGTAAGGCTCTGTAGATGCTCTGTTACTCGGCGGATGCTGGATGGTTTGGACCGAGTGGCCCTCGGCAGACGACAAGGACGGCTGCCCCTCGTAGTCATGAACATATTCATCTTTCACCAACATGCTTGATGGAGCTGTGAAGAAGCAGGCATTTCAATGTGCGGAGGAAATTCTCTGCAAGGTTGAACTAGAAGTTGCACTACTACTTTCAAGCAGTAACAATGCGAGTGAAACTACTGGGTGGGGCACTTGACCTATATAAACGTTGCTAAAACACTGAGAAACGTCATGTAAATTATAGATAAACACTCAAAACCAGCAGCAGGAAATGTTGAAGCATAACTGGATGGCAAACCAAAGCATTTATTTTACTTACTGCTTTCAAACAAGCAGTTTAGCCCCAAAGTAGTACCTTCCCATCTCATTTTGTTCTCTATTCCATCAGTGCATGATTGGACATGGATAAAAAAAGGAAAAGGGGGAACATGCTTTTTGATAAGTGCCTGAGTAGATGTTAATGCAGTAATAGAACAATTCCTACTATAATAAATCAGAAAACACAGGGCATAAGCCTCCCATTAAAACATGTAGTTCATGCATACTGTATATAAAAACCTTTAAACCTTAAAAAGACCCCAAACTTTTAGGTTTTCTTTAAAAAAAAATTTAAGCAACTTCCATTATAGTTGACCAAACTCAACAAATTCACATTTAAAGATGATATAGCACGTTCTCCATCTCATCCATTGTAGCCTTTAATTCACAGTATTTCACGTACAGCACAAGGAAATTACTACCATCACCACCACAAACGTTTATTTCTACATATGCTGTTGAGCACATTACACTTGCAAACTACTTTAAATCCCAAGTTCATTTTTAAAGCAGCCTTAAATATATTAAAATACAACTATAATTTTCTGTTTCCCACTAGAGAAAAAAAAAAACATGGCAATGAAAGACACACAGGTACTTAATTACTGGTTTTTATGCTTTGATACTGTATAAAAGATTATTTTTCAGAGAACACTGGCAACTTGCAAATAAGCAGATGAACACCTAAGTTAAAGCTTATGACATTAGCAGTTTGATTTAAGTAGCTTTTGCTCAACCATTTTTTAATACCCTACAAGCACAGGTTTACACAGACACACTTCTCTATGCATTTCCTCCAAAAGAAAGCACGCTGGTTTTGAAATAAAGCAGTTACCAGCTGCATCATTTCAGTGATTTCTATGTATGTCAAACTGCCCAATCCAACGTCCAAGTTTTAAACATTTCCCCGGTGATTTTCAGAGATTAAACTGCTTCATTCAATTGCACATTAATTGCAGAATTCTCATTTTCAAATCCAACTGTTTACTTGCTAAACCACTTATTAAATTATAAGCATCTATCATTCCCAAAATAGTTAAAAGGCACCTACAATAGAATGACATCCCTTTTTTTGTGCTAGCAGCACTCCCCAATGAGGAGTTTTTGATTTTCATTTGGTGAGATTTACACATTGCAGGTGATGAAAACAAGACATTACCTATGAGTTCAACAAGCCTTTCCTGAAAGCACTGATTACTACATTTACTTTACCTGTACTGCTTAAAATTTTCCAAAACCTGTGAGATAAATGTATTTTCACCTGCTTTTTATCCTCACTCCCCAAAGGATACATAGGTGTAAATATATATTAAGAGTCTAATACAGGTAGGTCCATAGAAATGTAATAGTAAATAGAACTACTTACTTGAACTCTGTAGTGTCAATCCTGAGAGATCTTTATTTTTAAAAAAGAGAAAGAGAAGAAAAAGAAGGTATTATATAAGCACAAGGGTTTCATAATGTTTGAACATCAAATTTATAAATTACACAAATCACTATTTAAGACTCCACATACTACACTCCTGTACTACACAGCTTTAGATGCTAAATTATTGTTAGGAAACACATTCACTATTGCAATTGTCTGTAAACTCCATGTAAAGGCTAAAACAAAAGCTACAACCTTCAGATATGGAACAAAGGTATAAGCATAACTCCATTATGAAGATGGACAAGAGCATATGAGAATAAGCTATAATTAGATCATTAAAAGTTAACGTTTCTAATTTAAGCCTGTATTCTCTAAGATCAAAGGCAAACATTTCTACATCTTATTCCTTTACATCAAGAATCCACTTACCGATGCCAGGTGATACTACACGCTCATAATGGTAAGGATTTACACAGACACTGTCACATTTTAAGTCAAAAGCATACTGACAATATTTAACATGCTTGAGTTCATTTTTATGAAGATCAGGCCACCTCCAAAGACGAGCGTAAATCACATGGGGGAATCCCTTGCGACCAGCCACCTAAAAAGTCAGACACAAAAGTTGATTGGGAAAGTAGCAAGGACTTCCCTTTATTTACTAAGGAGCAAAGCTAGAAGAAGAAAAAAAAAAAAACACAAAGCAAAAACAACACAACTTTTCTCCATCATCAAAATATGAAAAATACATTTTACCAAAGTTTTGTAGTCAATAAGTCTAAATTCAGGTTTTGCTATGGTTAAGTCAACACTTGGATTCTTCAGGAAAAATCACTGGATACAAAATGGCAGAAGCAGAATTGATGCTTAATGTAGTATGCATGTTCACCTCCCCCACCATGGATGAGGAAGGATCTTGGCTCCAGAAGAAGAGGAACGAGGCACTACGCTAGACTAAAAGAAATTTGCAAGTAGAAGAATGCCAATTCGGTCTAAAATGAAAAAATAAAATGCTTCTAGGGTAGACAGAAAGCTAGCCAGCAAACATGACATCTGTCCTGGCCCAGAGACACCACAACCCCAGCTATCCAGCCCTGATGCCATAGGGAAGCCTCCATAGGGATCGCGGCTCTTGACGCTGCTGACCAACACAGAGCTACCAGAAGCTCGCGGTGAAAACACCAGGGGACACAACTGCTTTGGGTACGTGAACCTGCTGGTTACTGCCACACACACGCTCGTTTGGAAGGGCTCGTTAAAAGGCCTTCTGCTCCTTTTTGAGGAAAAAAAAGGAAAAAAGAAAAAAAGGAAAAAAAATAATCAACTAATGCAGCAGTCCAGAGCCCCAGCCACAAAAACATGCCTACGGATGGGGATGAGGGGAATGCAGCACAACAGCTACTCTTCCTCAATACTCTAGGATCCTGTTTCACTCACTTTGGCTCCAATTCCACTAGGAGGAAAACATCTGATTTTCACTGGTACTAACCTGAAGCCTCCCATCCAGCGTTCTCTGTATTGTAACACACTTGCTAGGATGAGCTCCATTTGTAGTTATAGCTGTAATCAAAGAATCCAATTCATCTTTTTTCTCCTTTAGCTTTTTAACTAAACTTTCAATTGCGCGTTTGGCAAAAGTTTCACTCTCTCCACCTTGGCGATGGCACATCAAGCTGTGAACAATGCTCAGACAAGCATCACTACTTGTTGGCGTGTTAGTAATAGACATATTGTCCATTTGTCACAGCTTTTTCTTTCAGATCAAATGTCAGTTTGGGGGGCTGTTATGATTTTCAAGCTGATGAACAAGAGATGATCCAAGTTAAGTGTTAGATGTACTGTCTCTTGGTAAAACCTAGGAGGAAAAAATATCTACATTAGAATTGTTTTTAACAAATTGCAGATCATGTTTCTAAGGAAGTCTGTGGCTTTCTCTTTCTTTTATTTGCAAGCTAAGTGCAGGATATTAAAAGCACATAAAAACTGTATTGCTTGTCCCATGATAGCTAAAACATGCTTCAGACACTGCCTGTACACTTTTTTTGATATTAAAGCTCTTTTTTCCCTAGGAATAATATTTAAATAAAGTTTATTGCATGTACACAGAACATGTACATATAGAAAGGTACGGGTTACTAGATGAACAGGCTTTAAATTAGAAAAAGGGAGAACAGTGACATTACTTTCCTATGTTTGCAACGGGTAGGACAAAACCAAGCAAAAAGACTGACTGAGAATCAGGGGACACTGATTTAAACAAAATTTAAATAGGTGAAAAAGCATAAATGTAGATGAGAATCATGTGTCAGCTGTATTTAATGATCCTGTTGAAGTATTTTGCTTATGTTCTGACTTCAGACTAACTCTGGCTTTTCCCTTTGCTAACCAAGAAGCCCCAAAACTTCTTTTCTGGCCATTAGCTTAGCACACTGTTACATAACGCAGCAGGATACGTTCTCCAGAACGGCACCTAGGGCACTTCCATGGCCTTGTTTCTGTGAAGCTTCTTTTGGATCGAGACAAATAAAATAATATTGTTCCAAATCGGCATTTCCAAATTGTCTCAGTCAAACAGAGCTGCTTTAATTACACTAGACACAAGGGTGAGCAAGAAGTTCTTCCTAACATATTTTGGCCTTCAAATTCTTTTCCAAAGGAAATAGACCTGCTCATTGTGTCACTCGTCAGGACTAGCAGATCTCACCCTCTTCAAATTCCCTTGAATTCATAATTTAGGAGAAGAGCTGTGTTGCTTTTGCCAATTCAGAATGAACTAACTGTTGCATTTGATCTCACTTTATCCAGACACTCAGGATAGCAGTTTTGTGCAATTTCAGGTAGTCAGTCAGGTAATATAATTCTAACAACTATTTGGTCTTACTTTCTTAAAACACTCTCAATAGATACGTATCACTGATTTTATTTACACTTTCAATAAACTTAAACATGTTGCTTTAATTGATTTAAATTAAATATACACAACTACAATACTTAAGAAAAAAAAACAGTGTTTTTTATATATATATCTGAGGCACAAACTGAGTCAAAGACCTGTTACTACATTGGAATTTGCTATTTGTTAGGAGATATAGCAGCAGCAGCAACTACTTATCAGAAACAAATGCACCACACAAAAACAGCAGCAGTTTTCATTTAGAAAGTTAATGCATCACACAAATTACAGAGCAAATGCCTCATTTTCCTTGTTGCAAAAGGAAGAATGCAAGACAACTCAGGCACAATTACATAACAAAACAGTTTTCCCTATTTAACGTCTTCTCCAATTTCAACTGGAATACAAAGCAGAGTGGAGTATTTGGGGAAAAACAGCGCAAATCCCCTCTTTCCATTTTCAGTAGCTTTCTCCCTTTGTCAAGAAGCCTTCAATTTCTCCCCCAAGAGCACAATTCCCTCAAGTCCGAGTAGCACCGTGCTACCTAGCTAGGAAAGTTTCTCCCTCCACACTGGCTTTTCCGCACTCCAGCTCAGTAATCCTCTTCTAAAAGTCAGGCTTAAGCTGCCAGTCATTCTCCATGGCAACCAGCGCGCGCAGAACTCTGCAAAGCTTGCCAGCTTCAACACAAGAGAACATCATTTTCCTGAAATATAAAACAGCACCCCAGATATGCATATGAGAGTAAGCATAAATAAGGGACTAGATAAAGGTATTAGCCAAGAGTTTTAAATAAAGAAACACTTATCAGGCCTGCAGCTCTTTCCTACACCCCTAGAAGTTATGAATGAGGATTTTGTGCGCTGGCTTTCAGAGCACTAAGATGAGGCAAATAAATCCTTATTTAGGTGGAATGATCTTCAGAAACGTTGAGTCATTCCTCAGCTGCCACCGCTTTCAAAAGGAGCTTCTGACTGTTCAGCACTTTTGAAAGGCATGCGGCTCGCTCGGCGTTTTGAAGCCCATAGTGCTGGGCTGCAATGGAATTCACATGGAATTCACAGGGAATTCAGGAGCCCTCCTTTCGGAGCCTCCTGTGCAGGAATCCTGCCTCTCGTGCAGCAAATTAGATTCCCAGGACAAGGGGAGCAGCTAGTGGCTTTCACAGCAGCCTATATGGATAAATGCTGTGATATATTGCTTTGGAAGTACTACACATGCTAGTAGATTGGGTGTATAAGCCAAGTTCTTTCACATTCACAAAATTTAGTGTCTTCCCAAGTAGCTCTCCAAACCTATCGGTGACTGAGTCACACATTCAAGAGGTGCCTTAACGCCTCCTTACTCTCTTACTTCTATGTGTACAAGTTAAAACAAGATGCAATCTTCATGCATTATATTTTTAGAAGATAGCCTTTGAAGATAAGGTCCTAACATGCCCCCAGATACGGAGCTGTGTATGTTCTTTAAAACACACTGCGCTTATTTGCGTGATTTAACATTCAATGCATTTGATGTGAGCGTGAGACTTGAATAAAACTGCTGTAATTTAGCTCTCCTCCACTGCAGATGATCCCACACTGCGGCTAAAGGTTAGGATGGCTGCAGGAAAGGTAGGGCAGAACCCAAAGAGAAGAGCCCTTCTTGTCTTCTTCCTCCCACAACGCTCACCCAGCTAGAAATGGGTGCCCTGGGAGGAAACATGGGGAGCAAGAATAGACAGAGATCACAGAAAAACCAAAGTCCCTTTGCAGCCAAGTTTTCATCTCCACCTGACGAGGCCTAGTTGGAATAAGAGATGGAATTTTTTCTCCCTGTTGTTGTAACATGATGGGGGAATAGAGAAGAAAAAGGGACAAGCTAACACAACAAGCTACGAAGATAGAAATATACTTCATGCTATGGCAAGTAATTTGTTTCAAAAGAAAATGGGTTTGTTATAGAAGTAGCGTGGAACAAAGACTTTCTGCCACAGTTTAAGAACTGTGGCAAGAACAAGATCCTCTGGAGAGGAGATAAATCTGGAAAAGGAGTTAAACTGACAGGTAATTAAGAACACCTTTGATGATCTATTGCAAACACACTCCTATATGGGGGAACTGATAAGTAACCATTAACCAGGGGAACTGATAAGTAACCATTAACCAAAACTCCTCCTTAAAGACTGATTCAAAATGGGACAAACACTAATTCCCCTGTCCATCCTAACATGGCCTTCGTGAAGGGCGATGCATCTTTCTAGCCTCGGCAATGAAATTCCAAACACGAAGCAGCTGGTTAAAATTAAAAATGCAACACTGGTGCCACATGCCTCGCTTCCACGGCTGTGGATAAATCAGGTAACCAAAAACGGTCACCTGAACAATATGAACAGATTCTAGAAACAAGTGCATCCGCAAAACTACGCTATCTTATATAATTAAAATCAAATAGATCATTGTCTTATGTATGTGAAAGTAACATGACTGAGCTTTCATGCTTGGGCTTTTATTTATTATTTTTCTATGGGTAGTAAAGCAGTGTAAAAACACTGACTCAATCTAATCCACCACTCCATCAAAACCACTACTAAATTCTGTTTCTCTAAGAAGCTGACATTTTAGTAACATCAGAACCTTCTGCCAAAACTATGCAAACCTACTGCTAACTGACAGCTGCAGGCAAGGTGCTCCTGGCCAAGCTCACACTAAGCAAAATTAAGCAAAGTATAAGAAAAAAGGCAGGTAGAGATCTCACTCAATGGGATTATCGATGGATTATGGAAGAGAAAATTATTTCACTTTGCTTGCCAGCATCCCTTCAGCTGCACCAGCAAAGTCACGTTATAAACTAACACAGCTGAAGAGCAAGTGCTTCGAGGTGCCAAAAACCACGGGTAAAAAAAGCAGTGCAGGGTCCAATTTCCACATATTTGTAGCAACTCCTCACACAGCACACTGGGTATATAAGAGACATCATCATTTGGAAGGCCTTACAATTGCTGAGCTGTTTCAACACGAGGAATCTTTTGACACTGTTAATCAAAAAAGTGTGCAGGAACCTATATCCATACATACCCACACATATGCACCCTGAAGAGAATTCAGAACTCCCTCTGAAAGGAGTTTTATTAGGAGAAAATCAAGTTTTTCTCCTTTTGTAATGAGGAAAAAAAACACATGGACTTGATTTCCTGGCTTTTACTGAGGTCTTGTTACAGTACTAGACAGCTGAAGTCAGAGATCAGCAGAGATAGAAGTGCAAGGGCTGTTAAAAACACAAAGATGTTTCGTCCAAACATCTGTCAACATGCCCAGGCTCCTCAGCCAAGCACATTTGAAAACTTATCTGAAAATCCCTTCCTCCAAACAACCTGTTTTAAATCCTCTAGCATGCTTGAAACTTGCTGAGAAGTTACAAAATCTGATTTCTGAAGGGGAAAAAAACCCTTTATGTGTATAAAAAAATTTGTAGGACATTTTCTATACATTTAAGAACTTTACACAAACACATCCTAACATTTGCCAGTCACTAGCCTCACTCCGCCCACAAAACACCATCCACTTTGTCTTTGCAAAGCAGGGCTCAGCCATCAGAAGCCGCTCTTGACAATTTGGGCAGAACAACTCGCTGTTTACCCACAACAAGGAAAGGAAGAGCGGAGTGTTGCTTACACAGGAAAAAAACCATGGTGCTGCGGAGGAAACTGGAAGTCAGGGACACAAGGCGGGCGAACATGATCCAGGCGGGCAGCGACCCGACAGCTTGGGCGCGATGGTTAATCCGGGCCCGGCGCGGATTCCATATCTGCCCTCCTCATTTACAGTGGGGTTTAAGCCAATCACAGCTGCGCAGGGATCAAATTCACCAAGAAACTCGGGCTAAAAATGTGACAGTCCACATGCTACTGGATAATTACTTTAAGATATGGGCACGGGGCCAAAAGCCCCTCCGTGCTGCTTTCTTCGCATGCTTTTTATTTTTAAGTTTCCACAATAAACTAGGCATTTTCCCAACATGACACAACTTGGGACAGTCCAGAGACTTCAGTTCTTTAAGGGTAAATTACACAAGAAACACTGTGATTAGGAGTGAATGAGTCAAAACTTTCAGCATCTTCAGTTTTGGAAACAAAATGTTGGTTTTTGTGTTTAAACAGAAAAATGCCAAGAAATAGAGTACAATCTTAGTGCAGACAAACTGTTTCCGCAGGTGTCGGGACAGGAGCAGCCCTTTGGAAAGAATTTGATGGGGAAACAGTGCTGCTGATGAGTTTAGGAAAAAGGCTGCATACAAAGAGAGAAGGTCCAAAAATGCTCGCAAGGAAAGCACATAAACACGACAGGCAGTGGAGGCAGAGGATGGGACAGGACACAGAAGTCAAGAGTGACTAGAGAACGCAAGGCGGATTTGCAATGGCATGCAAAGGAAATCTGAAATAAACAGTTGGGATAGAAATCCAACCGGTCTGCAGCATGAAAATCGAAGAGAGAAAGAATTTTACATGTGTTTAATATCAGATGACACATTCAAGGCTCTAACTCTTGTCTCTCTGGGAAATCTTTAGGCAGCGAGGCTGACGGGTCAGGGATCTTGTAGTAAAAACTGCTCAGACAAACGTCATCTGTCAGCTTTTGGGTTTGGGGCTTTAGAACATTTCAAATATGAACACAGATTTTTAAGCAGCAGTTATGGAAAAATATGGCATGGTGCACAGAAATGGACAACTTGGAGGATTTTTCATACTGATGAATCACTGCAAGTGCAGGTGTACAGGCATGTAACGGGACGATGAAGATGACAAACATCAGGCAACCAAGTGCATCTGACGGTATTCCCCACGTGCAACACACCATTTATACCACAAACCGTAAGAAAATTTGGCCATTAGCCATTGTAGCACATTGCTGAACAGTCTAAGCAAGTCAGCAAGTTTGTGGGCAAAATATTGCTCCATGATGCACTGTAACTTAAGTCGTCATTACTCCTATGCTCAGAGTGGCACTGCAGAGTCCAGACTGCCTGAGTTTTAAAGCGCAAAACAAGGACATGGACATTCATCATGTATATGACAGTGGTAGCAAAAGACAGACTAGAGCCAGATCAGGACCTGTGGTGCTGCGTGCTAACACAGTGGAGATGCCCTGCAAAGCTGGGCACTGATATGCTGAAAGAAGCAATTTATGAGAAAAACATTGTGATGATCAAAACCAAATTTCCAGAATTGCAATTATGAAGACAATTCAGGAAAATATTTGATGGAAAAAAAGCACTTTGAAGCTGCCACTGATCCTATGGGAGCCAGATTCACCAGCAGTCCCAGGCCCAGATCTCCGACGTTTTTATACCACGCAGTAACACGACGCCAGCAAGCGGACTCATTAGAGGAGTTTGCACGCTGACATCGTGCTAGAACATTGCATACGGGTGAAGGACACACGAAAAATCTTGCATAAGCACTTGCCTCCAAAATTAGACACACACAAAGAAGTCAGAAGCAGCATAAATTGAATATTTTTTAAATATCGAAATATTACAGCTTTGCTGCTTCATAATGCAGAAGCTTTGTGATAAACACGATAAAGAAAAAAATCCATAAAGCAAAGATACAAAAGAGTTCACAACTTGATGAAGATGTGAATAACTGACCTGACTGTAGGTACTTTAGAGCACATCAGACTATCATCTATCTGCCCAAAGGGTGAACTGACTCAAAACGTTTGGAGACATAAAAATAATTAGTATAAAGAGTGAAGGAAATAGCACTAAGAAGGTACTACAGCACCTTCCTGTTTTTTTCTTTCTTTTTTTTTTTTTTTTTACAGGAATAACTAACGTTAGCCAGAATACTATTTTTTTCCATGTATTTGAATCATCAGTATCAATTCTGCTTATCTCGCTATCAGCAGACAAAAGGAAAAAAGAAAAAGTTACACCATAAAAGGAACTGGGGAAGAGCTTTAATATGAAATAGTTGCTGCTCAGAGTAGTCTTAAAATCATTCCACTGTCATTCCACACTAAGAAGCGCAAGCAACTATTTGTGGAAGAAACTAACCGGGCGTTTTAGCTGCCCAACTGTAGCTCTCAGCCCGCGACTCCCTCAGCTTCCACCTCTGCTTTCCAAAGCATTTGACAGACACTACAGGCTGACCCTCGAGATCGAACATCGGAAGCATTTCTGCTGCATTAGGCTCTACTTTTTTTTTCCCCTCCCCAAGATAATAACAGCAAGAAATCCCCCAAATCTTTTTTTTTTTTTTTTTTTTAAATCTGATTATATTTGGGGAGGGGGGATGGTGAAGACACCAGTATAGCTAAGAATACCATGCTGATGCAACTACATAAACACACATTTATAATCCTAGAAAGCTCCATTTTTCATTTCGGTTTCCCCTCCCTCCCTATTTTCTCCCCTCCAGAAAGCACAGGGGTCAGAAACTGCTTTTCTCCACGCGGGCTCCTGCATGTCCGGAGGCGGCAGCTCGCGCCTGGAAAGGGCCGCGGATTCTTCCCGCGGAACACACACAGTTGGACCCGTTTCAGCAGCAGATCCAGGCACCGAGACACAGGCTACATCACAGCCGAGAAGCCGCTCACCACGCCTGCCCTATCGAGGGATCCGTTTCCAGAATGGACACCAGCGGAGAAGGAGGAGATGAAAATCTGGGATGGAGAGAGCGCTCTCCCAAAACCCTACCCTTCCCTCACCACACAAGGGCAGGACGAGGCCAAACTGAAGCTTTTCCTGGGATGCTCCATGAGCCCCATCTTTTGCAGACACCTTCCTCCAACAAGGACAAACAGCAATTTGTCCAAACCTCACAAGCAGAAGAAACAATTGTGGCTAAACCAAGCAATAAAAGGCAGAGTCCAGCCTTGCTTAGGCAGCAGCGGTGTGATTTCTCATTAGCACATAATATTTCCATACCCTAACAATAGGCGTGTTAGATAACATCTGTTCTTTATTGTAATCTGCACGAGGAAAACGTTCTCTGCATTTGTTCAAGCTTTTTTTTTTTTTTAAAGAAAAAAAAAGAAAGAAAGAGAAACACCTCTGGGCAAAGCAAGCATGGAAAATTCCAGCCCCAACCAAAAGCAGAGTTTTTTCACAAGGTTAGAAACGAAGGAAAACAGTCCTGGAATTGCTGCTGGCCTGTAAGCCGGGCACGGGGAAGCTGCTCCTCAACAGTATCCAACAAGCTGCTCCGAGGACCTTTGTCCTCCCCTAGATAAGTTGATGCGTCTCGAAACCCACGTGCCTATTGTGTTAGTTGTAACTCCATGCATTATGTGGAGGACCACTTAAATATATTTAAAAAATAAAACCAGTTTGAGACACTACTGGCACTCTTTGAAACAGTTTGGATATCCACATGAAATAAGCAGGCTAGCACAAGCAAAACAAACCAAGAGAGGCTCCCGGAGGCAGAAGGAGCCCAAGCGCTTCCAGAGCAATCTGGGCGCGATAAGAGGGCCCGAAGGACGAGCTGCCTGCTTATCGTGACACCAGCGGAGAAAAACACGTTTTCTATCACAACTAGGCTAATTTTCATCAACGTGCCCGAAGCGGTGCTGCCAAACCCGCTCGCAGCTCTCATGATTAGCACTGGGACAGCCTGTTGACAGCGGCACGCCGTTCCCGACCACGATAACCGGGCAGACGCCGCGATCCCGGCCCGGCTCTGTGTGTTTGACAACAACCGCTCTGCAGTTTGGGGCTCTTAAGTAACAACACATCCAAGCCCACAACCAGATTGCCCCATAAATCAAGCAGCCTTCGGCGGTAAATCCTACGAGGCTCCACCAGGCAGCAAGGCACAAACCAGCCCCCCCAACCTCGCCAAAAAGATAAAAACACGCGTAAAGAAACCAAGGAGGCAGGAAAATATCCAAAAAGGGGTAATCTTTAACTAAAGCCCTGCACTTCGCAGCGTGTGGGCCCGGCCTGGCTGCTCCGGTAAATAACATGGCAGATTTCGAGGAACCAGAGCGCGATGCGGCTCCGAGAACAAAATAACACCGAAAAAAACACCAAAAACAAGAAAAAAAAAGAGCACTCGGCGCGTCTGAAGCCTGGGAGAGGGGGTGGGGGGAAAAGTTTAGCTGGGGACGGAGCGGCAGGAAAGTAATAAAAAATATATATTAAAAAAGTAATAAATATATGTAAAATAAACGGGGGGATGTGTTG